>PVJO010020052.1:0-32875 GCA_004026905.1 Hystrix cristata | reverse complement strand
TCTGATTTATTTCACTTAATAGTATGTTCTCAAGGAACATCCATTTACATACAAATGACTCTAGTTTATCCTTTTTTATGGTGGTGTAGTACTCCATTGTGTAGAAAAACCACATCTTCTTTAGCCATTCATTAGTTGTTGGGCATTTAGGTTGTTTCCAAGACTTAGCTATTACAAATTGTGCTGCTATGAACATGGTGGTGCATATATCACTGTGATATGATGATTTTAATTCTTCTGGGAAGATACCCAGCAGAGGAATAGCTGGGTCAAATGGAACCTCTAGTTGTAGTTTTCTGAGGAATCTCTACACTGATTTCCACAGTGGTTGGACCAGTCTACATTCCCACCAACAGTGGAGGAGGGTTCCTTTTTCCCCGCAGCCCCGCCAGCACTTGTTATTGGTTGATTTCTTGATAATAGCTATTCTTTCTGGAGTGAGATGGTATCTTAGTGTTGTTTTGATCTGCATCTCTCGAATGACCAACGATGTTGAACATTTTTTCCTATATTTATTTGCCATTTTTATTTCTTCATCTGAGAAATGTTTATTCATTTCAGATGCCCATTTTTGCATAGGGTCTTTAAATTTGGGAGATTTGATCTTTCTGAGTTCTTTATATATTATGGATGTTAGATCTTTGTCTGAGGGACAGCTGGCAAAAATTTCTCCCAGTTTGTGATTTTTCGCCCTACTCTATTAGTAATTTCTTTTGCCGTGCAAAAGCCTTTTATTAGGATGTGGTCCCAAGCATCAATTCTTTGAATTGTTTCCCATCAGTCTGAGTTTTATTCATAAATTTTTTTCCAACCCCTATGTCTTCAAGAGTTCTTCCTATTTTATTCTCCAGGAGATTTACTGTTTCTGTTTTTATGTTTAGGTCTTTGATCCACTTCGATCTTAGTTTAGTACATGGTGAGAGACATGTATCTAGTTTTAGTTTTTGGCATGTTTTTTTTAAATAACAACAAATTAAATTCTACAAGTGACTTGTCATATAAGAGGAGAAGTGTGGTAAGTGAAGGGCACAAGAACTTGCAGGATAACTAGAGGAGCAACAGGACTGGAAGAGGAAAAGGAGCAGTCATCAGATAAAAGTGCTTTTTCAGTTTAATTTTACAATCACAAGATGATAAATGATGGGTTTTTTGGGGGGCGTTGGGTCTTCTCTTTACCTTTCAGGCTCTTTATATGTTTTTAAATGCAAGTCATTACACCATGTGCAGCAATACTTTGGTATTAAAAAAAAAAGTAGAAGGATACGTTCTAGGATGTTGTTTTGTGCTAAGCTGATTCCCCTTTCTTCATAATGAATCCAGCAGCAATTCTTCAATGGCATAAATTCTGATTTTTGCTGCCTTCCCTCCAGTGCACTCACCGTCTTTCTCAGTCATTACAGTAATTATGCAAAGTATATAGGTAGCTCTTTCATTGCTGTCTGAGATTGAGTTATTAAATATTTATTAAGGTCTGAGACAAGTGCTGACCTAGCCTAAGCGCTACATTCCACCACCCTATTGCAAATTAGCCCCAGTAAAGGACTGCGTGCCAGCCGCTAGATGAGGGTTAGTGATAAAATTACCAAATCAGAGGACATTTTATTCCTGGTAGTGATGTTCACACAAATCACTCATGTTTGTATATTTTGAATATATATGTTGGAAGTCAAGGAAGGGGATCATTTGCCAAGATTTAGAAAGACTTTTAGCATGTGGACTCCTGATTCGCCGTTAGAAGATTTTTGACTAGATTCCAAGTTCATATATAATTTACCTTTGTTACCTCCACCTCGAGTCTGGCAGTGCACTATTTGTATCATTTTGTTGTTGACGTGAAAGATCCCAATTTTAACTTGTTGGACTCTGTGTCTATGTTTTTGTCTGAGGAGACTTGCTTTCCACTGGGGTGGTCTGCTGTGCATTTGACCTGAAATCTGGAGCAGTGTGAAATCTGGAGCAGTGAGTCTCAGAGACTCATGCAATTTACCAATAAGCTCCATCAGTTTTATAGGACAATAAGAAATACTGTGCTTTTTCCTTCTATTCTCTGAGATAACCCTTCCTTATTCCTGTATCATTTTCTTTGTTCATCAACATTCTGTATATCCAAAGGTCTTGGAATACTATCCATTCTTTAATCTTGGTTTCTTGACATTGGATTTTTATTAAAAGACCTTCAAAAATCACATTTTAAATCCCAGTAATTCTTAAGATAATCTGCATTCAGTGGACAACAGCCCATATTTTAGTGGGAATGGGCAAATATTGCTGATACTGTTTTGTCCTGGTGTTTGATAATACAATGAAAAAGAGGGTAGTAAAGAGACTTCGCACTCTTATGAGTTGGTGGGCATGTTCAAAAGAGAAGGGATAATGGAAGATGAGATATCTCAGAGGCAGTGAAAAGAGCACAAGTCCCAATGAAAATTGATCCACTTCACTTCTCCAATACACAAAACATAGGTTTAATTGTTACCATACATTTAAATGAGATGCCATATTTTATATTTAAATGAGGTACCATATTTTAAAAAAAATTTATGTACTTTTTCTCATTCTAGCTGCTCACAGTCCAGTAGCATGTAAAATAGAATAACACAGCACTTAATTTGCCTGCTAATGTGTTATTACATACCTAATTTTTCATAACGAAATATTTTACATGTAAAAATTATTTTTCTGGTTGGAAGAATGAAGAATCTGTCTGGTTTTAAATTTCATCTGTATTATAAAAAGATGTGTTTAAATCGGATCCGTAAACACTTAGCTGCCACAGATTACATTGAGGATTAGTTGCATATGATGTTTTAACTGAAGATACAGAACTGGTATAAATTTTAAAATATTTCCATGTTAGCATTGAGGTAAAATGCTAACATTACCTTTGCTTTTAGCCTACAAATTTTTATTTGCCTTAGAAAGAAAATAATGGAATGAGAGAGCACAGGGCAAATAACATCTGGAATTTGTACTGTATGCAATCAATGCATGATTTTTCAAATTGGTACAGACAAATAATGGGTAGAACTAGAAACATGATGATGGAGCTGTACTGAGATCTGGTGGTATTCTACATATGGCTTGAGGAGTGCTTTTTTAAATCAGTTTAATTTATGTTACATTAATAATGATGAAGATCCCATCTGAGATATTGCTATGGAATTACCTAACTTCATTTCCTTTCCTCCTGGGCAAGCCACTTGATTATGTATTTTTTTTTTTTATTTCCTTGACCTCTTTAGTGAGATCATGGGACTTACGGCCAATGGAATGGCTAGAAATAATGTTCAGCACTTATAGCCTTAGCTTCTAAAATAATCTTTGTGTGGGTTTCCACCTGCTAGCACTCTTTCTTCATCTACTACAGAATGCCAAGAATGTACTCAAGAACCCAAAAAATTGAGTGGACACTCTCTAATTCTGGTAGTAATAGGAATAATACCAGTAATAGTAAACATTTTATAGACAGCATTAGTTATATTTCACATTCACTACATTAATACTTCCAACACATTATATTATAATACTTCCACTACATTAATACTTCTACACTATGGGGAAAGCAGTAGCATCATTTTAGAGCTGAAGTTAGCTCCAATGTAAACTTCTGGTAAGCAGTTGCATATACAAGCAAAAGAGCATGCGACCGCGATGGTTAGATAACTGTTAGACGTGGACTTAATTATGTGCATTCAGGACATTTTAAACCTGTACAATGAGAACACGTATATAGTTGTGAAGACAGAATACTTTTTAAGCACATTGTGCAACATTTGCCAAAATTGAAATTAAAAATGGTATTGCTTTTGTTTCATAAGGTGGAAATTCCTTTAAGATCAAAGCAAAAACTACACTAAGATATAGGCCAAACTGGCAGAGCTATAAAAACATCAAGTTGTATCTCCTTAATGTGATCTCAGCACATAAAAATAATCAGCTCAAAACATAATATGGGATAGATGTGGCTCTAGAATCCAGGAATACCCTTCTGAATGTTAATGCAACCCTTCTCTATTTTTTGCCAGTAAGGAAAAAAGGATTATGAATTCAATTTCTCCTAAAATAAGATTGAGATAATTTTGCTTATTTGGGAGATGATCTCAGGAAGCAGAAGTAAAAGAGAGAAAAGAATAGGAAAAAAAAACAATAAAATGCGAATTAATGAACTTGTTACTATTGTGGACAACTTGATCTCATCAAGGATTTTCTGAGGAATGCTGCACAATGAACTATGGGTTATGTATTGAAAGGACAGACTCTGGGGAATTCATCTTTTCTTTTCTTAGCTGTGAGTTGCCACCCAGAGGTCGCCATTACCTCAGGAGCCCTCGGCCCTGTCAGCACTTGCACACTGTCCTATGGGTTGGGCTGAGACACCTACTAGGCATCACAATAAATCCAGAGGGAAAGTGGGGAAATCCAGGCTGGAACTTGGAACGCAATGCTGTCCGTATGCAGTAGAGTGGTACACCAGAGCCACGGCTACTGTCATGGGTGGCCTGAGCGACAGGTTTTGAGATAGCAAAATAAAATGACTATGGAATATTAGCATCTCCCTAGATTCATCGATCTCTGCATCCCTACCTTTCCATACTCTCTCTACCTGTAGCAGGTTAAAGATAGTGAGACCCGAGTTTTTTTTTTTTTTTTCAAATGAAAACAAGTGGTTCATTCAGAAGCTAGTTTCTAAACACCTTCCCACAAGCAGGTGGTAGTTGCGCCATATCAGAAATATTTCTTAATCAAATACATTTTGGAAATTGTGGCTTACGAATTTTAAACGAATATCTCTAGCCTAGATTTTTGTCATTTTTAATATGGAGAGACTTACAGTGCATATTCAAGAAAACATAGTATGTGATAATTTCTAAATTAATTTAATTATTGGTTACATTACCATGATAAACTCTTGACAATTTCCAGAAAGTATTTTGGAGAATTTGCTTGAGGAAATATTTAATAGGACCATGTTATGTGATGGAAAAGATGTCATCTTCTTTGTGATGTTCTGCTGCAGAAAGTTCTGAGAGATTCCTTAAAAATTATTAGGCTTGATGAAAGTATTCTCTGATGATATGGGTTTGAGGTATCTGACCATTTGCAGGGTGGGCACCTTATATGCTTTCATGTTAGATTTACTTTAGGTGCAAGAAAAGAATATACACACGCTATTGATTTTCTTTTCCTCTGTCTCTTCTCTTACACTTAGACATTAACTCGACATCAACTCGACATCCCAGGAATAGGCCCAAATTCTGGCCTTGGCAGAATCTCATGACGTGTGTGGGAACTGGACCAGATTTAACTGCGGGAATCCAATTCTCTTCAGAGCAGTTCTTAAATAAATATAGTAAGGTTGAAAATGATAGAAAATAGAAAATGACACAAAACTGTAAGAGACAGGAAGGGTCTAACAGAGAAAGTTCAAAGAAGACTTTAAAGTATGACTCAGCATGGGAAATTGAAAATTAATATAATGAAAAGAAAATAGAGCAAGATGCTGCTTCAATGTCAGGAGAACCTTAGAGATTAGTAAGTTTAAAGAGAAACGCATGTGTGCAGCAGAAAGTATACAGCATGATAGAAAATACTTTCCCCAGGTTACTTTGACCACTGTACAAGTGATAACTAAATGAGAAATAGTAGTGCAACTGGGAACTCTATCTTACTGATCAAAGTTTTTCAAACTGAGATATATAACCAAGTGGAATAGTCATACATCTTAAGCCCATGTGTCCATAAAATATATTTGCCAGTAATGTAAGTCCTGTTAGAAAGAACACTTCTAATTTGATGCAATCAGTGTGAACAACAAATATCATTAATGAACTAGAGCCTCGTAACAAGGAATGTGGCATAGCAAAGCCTGTTCTCTGAAACATGGTTAAAGTACAGGTCAAGAAGGAATACTGCAAGTCTCTAAATGAATATAACTTTGGAAGTCTTTGAAAAAGAATCAAGCATTTTTGTAATGCTCTAACCAGATGAAAGCCTTTTATATGTACTGCCGAAGACAATCCCCTCCTCCATCGTTATTCCCTCCTGAAATACCATTCCTTCCCAGGCTAACAATGGACCAGTATCTTTCAGCATAGGTGCTGCCTCCTTTTCAGACACTTCACACTTCACCCTCCTTTTCAGACACTTCACCCTCCTCTGCCCAGCAGAGGTAAGCATGGCTTCTCAGTGTTCTCCCAGAACTTCCTTCCCGAGTGAACCTGGCACCTCTCCTACAGCCCTCTTCGGCATGTGCTACCCACCACCACCCCAACGTGTACTCCAACAGCATGATGCCATCTTCTGTGAACCCTGTATCAGGGCCAAGCCGATGCCCATGCTATGCTCCTCAATCTCCAGAACTGTGAGCTAAAGAATCTTTTCTTTATAAAGTAACCAGACTCAAGCACTTTGCTACGTCAACATAAAACAGACTAAGATATGCCTTCAATTTTTTACCCCTGTCAGTCCAAAGAGAGTGAAAACTCCTAATAGGAACTGCCTAAGAAATGAATAGTATAGTGAAAGAATGAATACATAAATTATTCCATGGTCACTGGGATTAAAATTGGATTTGAGAAACATGAATGTTACCAGTTTTTAAAATACAATTCAATAACACAAACCAAAGTCTAAACTTTGGTTTTGATGTAGGCAATTGTAATGATTATTTTCTTTGTTTTACTTGAAATGCCAGAAAATATTTTAAGTTAAGTGTGATTTTTAAGTAAACTGTTATTTCCACAGTTTCTCAAACTGTACTTTATTAAGTTATTTAAAATGATGCTATTTTAAATTAATGTAATTTTTCAGTATTTTAGTATCTGTCATTTTATCTTTTGATATCTACTATATTCCACTACCCTGTGGTAAACAAATAAAATAATCTCTCTTAAAGTATCTTACTAGGGAAGAAGAATCACTTCGTGGTTACAAATGTGTTGCCTAGATTGTCTTGGTTAAAAGCTGGGTAAGTAATCTAAAGGCTGTGAAGTTTTGATTAATTATATAACTTGTTATGCTTCTGGTTTGTTTTTTGAGATTTCTCAGATGGGACTCTCACCATTTTCTCCAGGCTAGTCTTGAACTTCTGGGCTCCAGCAATCTTCCTGCCTCTACCTCCCAAATAGTTGGAACTATACCATGCCCACTCAACCTCCATCCCCAGCATATGCCCCCATTCTTTCCATCTGTAGAACAAAATAATAATAATAATAATAATAATGTTTGCTACAGAGAAGCTATGTCAAACTTAAATAAAATGATGTGTGGAAAACATAGTTTTGTTTCTGCCATTTGTTATTCAATAAATATTAGTGCCACTTGATTATTGTTATAATTAGGAAATATCTGTAATAATATTTGCAGATGTTACATTTATTGCCTGGAAAATCCAAAAGCTGAAAGAAAAAATAAGAAAATTCGTACAGAGCTGGAATACTCCTCTGGGTTCCCAGAGGCTGTCCTGTCCTGTTCCCACTTAGGCCGTCACCCACAGAATCTACACCTTGGTCCTGTGCGCTAAGTTTCAGGGCAAAAGTGTGACAGAATACCTTCTCTTGGTCTGAGCCAAGCTATACATAGGCTACAATTATTTTATGCTTTCTTATTTTTGCAAGGCCTCTGGTGATGTACTTTCTTATTTAACACATTTTCCTGCTGTTGTTGAACCATGAGAAGAGAAATTTGATCAGAATTTAATTGAATGATGGTGAAATGCCATAAAATATAGTATGCCCCTCACTCCTAAACTAAATTCCCAACTTCTACCTTATCTCCTGAAACTCTTCCTTTATCCTGCCTGGAAAAAGCAGAGGCCTTGGTTTACAGCAGTAGAATTTTCTTGGCACATGACCCAGCATAAAGCAAGAGACCATCTAGTCAAGGTCTGCCTTCGTATAAGGCAAAAGGACCCTCATGTAAATGACACTAGAGTCAATAGTCTCCAAAATATCATGTGTTTGATCAAATCCTGAGTCTTATCTATAGAAGCATTGTTTTCCGTCTTGATGCCATTAGAAGCACAATTTATGAGAGAAAACGAAAAAATAATCCCTCAGGTATTTGAACCTTGAATTTAAAAAAATCACCTATGTCACAAATTCATTGATCTATTATAGTTTTTGTTTCCTTGTCTTTAAAATTAGTAGATCCCTCTGTATTCGACAAATTTTACACAGTTCCTCCTATAAAAATCAAGTGAAATAATATAAAAAATAATGAGGATAAAAACTAAGGATATCAGTAAAGAAGGAGAAACATTAAACCTCAGCTCAGAATGACCCAGGGTTACAGCAACAGTTTGCTTCTGGATAAAACTCAAACAAGAGAAATGTCTATACCACATGAGCTTCCTCTGTGAAGAAGGGGCTAAATGGTTTCCCTTTAGGAGTGTCATGGTGATTAAATGAGTACTAAGAACACCAGGCAAAATTCCTGGAGTATATAATACGTTCATTAGCAATAAATTGTTGTTTTGTGTTTTCCTCCAAAACAAATGAAACAGTTATATAAATGTTAGACATAATTATTCACTATATAAATATAGCAAGAGTACAATGTATGGCCTTTAGTTCATATGTTTGTGTTCTGCAGTACCATTAGAAATAATTAGCCTTTCAGGTCATTCCTTTTCCTTCAAGGTCATGACTTATCTAGTCATATTCTTTGAGCAAAGCAGATCTAATTTATTTTTTCGTGTTTATTTTTCTGTATACACATTCTAAATCATTCTTTGGTATGACAACTCTTCAACTTCTTCATGGCCTTCGATATGTATTTTTCTTTGGCCTATAAAATAAAGTACTCGATGCTTACAGGCTGCACCTATAAATTCCCAAGGATCTCTTGATTAAGAGTTTGTTAACACTCTCGCTGTTGAAAAGCACATTTGGCTTTTTCATACATGCCTATCCGAGATTTTATTTTTTCTTATTTTATTTCAGAGATTCTTGTTGCCATAATGATTAAAAGGAAGGCAAATTTTAATATTTTATTGAATAAGCCTTTCCAAACTTGACATGTAAGATTACTTTTTAGAAATGCATTAAATTTTCTCATGAAGATATTCAAGGTAGGAGCCATAGTCTATTCTCTGTGCAAAAAGCAACTGGAAAATTTTTATTTTTTAAGGTTCTAAAATAATAGTATTGCCACATGCTGGGTTCTTTTTAAAAGAAACACAGTATCCATTTAATTTTTTCTGTGGGTTTTGAAAATAGAGTTAAAGTAGTTTATCACAATGTATATGATTGCATATTCAACATGTACAATATGCTTTTAACATCTCCTTTGTTTCATAGCTAACCTTGATGCTGTCATGCATATCACACCAGGAATATTGTTTTGTCTATCCATACTAATACTATTCCTGTAACCTTCAGTAATTATGCATATGAAAGAGGTAAAATACCTCGAAAATAAGGTATTTAGGAGAAGGCTGTATGTCTTTCTATTCTGTAACTCTCAGTCGCTCTGAAAAGTTTCATTTAAAAATGACTACATTAGTGCTGCTTATGTGTGGGTGTCTTCTCCAACTTCAGGGAACCTGAAAGACAGCTCTGAAGGCTACTAAAATTCAAGTGCGGCTGAGTTAAGGACACTGGTGAGCACATATGAATAGAGATGAAAACTATATCCTGCTGTAGTTTTGGTACAGAGTGTTCTGTTATGAATGCATCTCCCTATAACTCCAGGAAAGTCAAAAGTCTCTATTTCTACACTGACGTGAGCCAAATGCAATTTATACATGTTGTATATGTATTATGTACATGCACGAATACTGCTTTAAATGCAGGAAAAGGGTCATTTCTAGCTATCATTACTTAATATGAAGTGTTTTTACTTTATGTGTTAGACTCTTCAGTCATGCTTCTAGTTACTGATAGTAAGCAGAAACTAAAAATTTGAGATCAGGCTTTGAACAGAATCTTGATTGGACTTGTGCAGATAAACTTCCAGACAAAGCAGCAGACACAAGCCAGACCTGTGTGTCATAGTATATGGAATTCTACATAAATCTATGCAAAAATTATCTGTGTTTCCCAAGCTTTTGTGGAGTTTACTGTGTATTGAACTTTAAATTTGAGGCTAATCTAAATTGTTATATGTCTTGAATATACAAATGCAAAAGTAAAATGGTAGAATGCAGACAGGAAAACAATTTATATAAGACAAAATTTACCTCCAAATTGCAATATGTATATGTACCAACTCTTTATGATGAATGTATTCCCAATATGTACTAATAAAAACTTATCTTCAACTTCATTAACATTTAATGTACATCTACATTAAAATTAGTTTTAAAGTTTTTACAGCATTCAGGAGAGGGCCTCTAGGTCCATAAAGAGAGTATTAGGTGGAATACTAGTTGAGCAACCTGGTTTCTTTTGGCTTCTGGATTGTGTACATTACAAACTTTTCCTGGAGAGGGTCATGAATTTCCAAGCTATAGGGCTAATCAGAATAATAGGTTTAATGAGTTAACAAAACAATTTTAAAATCCTATGGTTTAGTAACAATATTAGCATTATTTCAATAATAAATTATTAACAGTTTATGTGATAAATCTCTACCTCATTTGGCTCCTTAGAGTTATTTCAGTTGTTGGTATTATATTTTGTGGAACAAAACTAAGGCCACCCTTTCCAACTGCAGTCAATATCAGCCAAGGGAATGCTGTGAAATTTCTCTCATTTGTTTACAATTCAATGATATTTTCTATGTTTTTATAGCAACATAATAGAAGAAAAATGACCATATAACTGGTCTATTAGGCCAAAATTTGTATAATTTAGTCTTCCTTGGCTAAAGGTCAAACAAAAGTGAAAACTGTAATTGTGTTTTTGTTGTGTGGTAGATTTGCTCAATTGATGAGCGCACTAGTCCTAAAGTCTGACAAAGATCAAAGTCCTCTATTTTTTTATGAAAAAAAACTTAACAAAATAAGAGAATAACAATAATTAATACACTGTGTATCATCTTCGAAGTAGTTAATGAACAAGACATTGACAAAAAGATTCTCTCTTGCAGAGAAGAAACAAACAGTTATTAGCACAAAATCTGCCTTTCAATAAACTAAGAGAAACTAGTAGTATCAAAGTCTTCATTTAAAAAAAAAATGTTTCTTCCTCGCCTGGCAATATGCACCTGACAAAATAAAGTATAAATGATAAAGTGGATAAACCAAGCAAACATATGTAGCTCTCACTCTGAAACACTTCCCTAGAATACCACCCACGCGTATATCCATGCAAGACCCCTACAACACATACTCACGTTGCAGCAGGTCTGTAATTTTGTTTGTTTTTCTCTGACTCCATGTCTATAGAAAACCACCAACCTTTACCCAATAAAAATCTGTATATTTGGGCATCAAGAGCTACAGAACACCAAAACGACATATTGAACCTTTGAAGATAAAGTTAATTCAATTTGGCTCAGTCGTGGTGATATTCTTAGGGTATACCTTCTGTTTGTAACTAAAAACACGAACCCTTGGAAAGTGCCAGTTAGTTTTTATAATAGTAAAATAATTGTGGATCTGGAAATAGTCCAATGGCTGCTTTTATAGTTGAGCACAATTTAAAAATAAATACCAGGGCTGGGGATTTAGCTCAGTGATTAGAGTGCTTGCCTTGCAAGCACAAGGCCCTGAGTTCGACCCCCGGTACCACAAAAATAAATAAATAAATAAATAAATACCAAATTACTTGCAGTAGAAATGATAATTGAGCAGTTTAGAAACAATATCTATTACTTCATATTAAGCCTGTCTCATGTATTGAAACACAAGTTTCATTTCTTTTTTACATGCAAATCACATTTTCTAATCAAACTAATGTAAGCTGGAAAAGCATATGATTTGTTTCTGGTGAAAAAAGAATAAGATGAAAAATATGTGAAGGTCCTCTTGGACTCAGGCGAGCAACACATGCTGACATGCACGAAAACAGTATGTGGAGGGATCAACTGGGGCCTTCAAATGCGTGTACTAGACAGCTAGGAAGCATGTCACCAGAACTTATTAGCATTTCTCTTCAGTCTTTCCTTATGAAGAACTAACTTTGCCTAGTCTTATTTATTTTTATGCTACTCACTCATTATCAAAAAATCTAAAACCAAGTACGAAGGACTTTAAACATGCTTTCTATTTGCCATTAAGAATGTTTCTTCATCCATCCAGGAAGCATTACTCTCCCTCATCTATATTTCATATTGTTTTAAACTTCCTTTAGTTTTCTCAAATGCTTTTCAACAAGCTCTGAAACATTTTATTGCAAAATGATATTACTCTTCTTTTCCTGGAATAATATCACTTCTCTGTAACCTCTAGTTCATTCTTTGTCCTCATTGTTTGACATACAAGTAGCAATTCCATGTAGCCCATAAAATAAATTTTGATTTATAGCAGGACATTTATCAAAGAAGCAGATCCAAAATGAGTAGCAACTCCAACAGTAAAATTTGATTATCAGAGTTTTATTCAATTTATATGGAAAAAGTTTAGAGAAGAGACACATGAACACAGTGGTTTGATAGTGTTCGCTAGAAAATGGCTACACTGAATAGGGGAAAGCCAAGGTTCTGAAAACCATGTGTTCCAGGCTGGACCACCCCATTGAGTATTTCAGGTCATTTTTCTTTCTACATACAGTGAGCTGTGATGTCATCAAACAAACTCCCTTCACACTTTTAAGAGAGAAGTTTATTGGCCTACACCCTCCCCTCACTGGTACCTTCCCCCCACCCTTATTCCAGGGAAAGATGCGTTGAGAAAAAATTTATACAATATCTTAGAAAATGTCTACTTATTTGAACCATCATAGTTTTATTGTCTTGAATATATATAAATAATAAAGAATCATAAAATATTTTAAAAGGATCAACAGCTTGAAGAGAAATTTATAAAATAATGATTCCTAACAGGAGAACTGAAGGAACACATACTTTTAATCGCTCTGAATATTTTTAAATTATTATCACAGATGATGAAGAAAAATCAGACAAGAAGCCAATCAGTGTGACTTTTCACAAAGATCGATCAAGTAGCAGAAAGAAAAACCTGGCTGAAAATCAAGTCAGAGATTTTAAAATGAATGTAAGCTTTTACAGTAAAAATATAGACAGAAAAGAAAAAAACTGGAAAAGATCTAAAAGTTGACAAAGGAGAGAGGGGCCAATCAGAATACAGCAGAATTTTCCCCTAATTTGAAGAAAGTTTAGATGGAAAAAATTATAATATTTGTAAGGATCGATGCAAGGAACATCTGTACACAACATTGTGAATTCTAAAAATGAGGAGAAAATCCTGAAAACAGCTACAGAATAATTAAAGTTACAAACAAAGAAGGGTGGTCTGCTAAATACTTTTGGACCAAATGAGTGAAAACCACATAGAGACAAAAAATCTTTCTCATGGGAAACAAGAAGAGAAAAAAATGTCTTCAAACACTGGGTTAAATTTCTTTGTAATTCTCTACCTCACAAAACCAAGAAAATGTGAGAAAAATATGGAGTCAGTTTGAACGTGTATAAACTGTTAAACCACAATTCAGAAAAATTTATCATCCATGCTCAATATGTATAAGCCAGAAATCTTGCAGAAAATTTGACAGGAATAGACTCCATTTAATATTAGTACTTGGACAGGTACAAAATAACCATGTTGATTATGATCATTATGTATACAATGCACCAATACATGTTCTTAGTAAAAATCAAAAAAACTTTAAAAAAAAAATTAGTACTTGGAAAGGTGTTTTCTGAGGCAATGATTTTTTAATGCAAAAGAGCATATTTCCTTCTCCAATAGATCATTTAATATCTTGAACTTTTAGCAAAAAAAATTTATAAAATAATATAATAAATGCTGCCTATTAGCATTTGATTATTTGAAATCAGTTTAGGCAGAGTCTAGAAAGCTTAGTTTTTTAAAAAGCAATGAAAATACTCAAGTTCAACTATATAAATTAGGAACCTTCCAAATGAGAAAGGGAACAAGGGAGGGGGAAAGGATTGGGGGTCAAGAGAAATAAGAAATGGAAGGAAAAAATGGAAACAAAGCTTTTGTAAATAGGGAGGGAGGAGGGGGTGAGGGGAGGGGAATGGGAAAAAAAGAAGCAACAAGGTATATCATGTACAGGTACAAATCCCCAATAATGAATGTTATCAATATGTATATTGAAAATGTACCATTAAAATAAAGTTAAAAAAAAATTAGGAACCTTACTAACAAATTTGGCAGATGAAATGGAAGAAAAGTTGAATGTGTAAGATTTCTTATTTCGTATAGTAGAGGCCAATTAGGCACTATATTCATTTATTATTAATTTACTATTAATATCATATGATTTACTGATTTAAATCATATGATGTATACATTGTTTGAAATTTGATAGGTGATTAAGGGGAAAACAAACAGTTAATAATAATTTCTTTCAGATACTGAAATGGGCTCAGCATGGATTGGAAAGGGAAGTCAAATAAATATTTTATTCAATTTATGACATCATGTGGATTTTAATCAAGGAAATTAATTGATTTTATAATGAAAAGTTTAATAAGAAATACACTAAAACAAATATTATCTCTGCAATATTACAGGTAGTTTAAAAGTTTAATTTTGCTGAAGGATTACAAAACTCATAACCTCAGAAATACATTAAGATCATTAATGTGTTGAATGATAGATATTTAATGAACAAAACCATTTAAAACCAGAGGCTCAAAAACACTAGTAGCATTGCCAGAAGTCTAGATGGAGTAATGTATATGACAAATAATCTGTGGTGGGTTTTTTCCCCTTTATTGTCATTATGACATAGACCAATTTCAGAAAATGGATTAATAAAACACAGAGTTCAAATAAACCTAGGAATGGCCAAAGCTTCCCACCCTATCGGCTTATTTTAATGTGCCATTCACAGGCCCTTCCCTTGGCCACAGTGGTTGAATAGAATTTAAGATGCTCTACATCTCTCTATTTACCTACTGAATATCAGTGCAGAGGGAAGAAATCAAGGATTATCAGCAAGTAAATATCTTAATTATGAGAAAGCCATTTTAGCTGATACTGAATATATTAACACTCCTGATCTCATAGGAGGTGCGAATTTTTAGGGGAAAAATGAATTTTAAATAAAACTTTCTTAAATTTCAATTTCAACTTCCTTGTTAAACTGAGATAATTAAGGAAACTGATCAAGGTACATTGTTCTTGCCTTCCGTTTTGGCACCTATAAATGGAGACAACAATACCAATGTTATAAATTGAAAGTTAATATACTATCTTCTAGGATTTACACCATTCTTTTTATGGTTCTGAATAAGCAAGTGAAAAGAATAACCTGAAAATTTTCATGTCATTCCTAAACCTAAATACAATTTAAGGGACTATTACTCAGTAGTAGTAATCTCTTTCTTGAAAAGAAAAAATTTAAATGTTAAATCCTGCTTTAACCTGAAACATTATCCATGTGAACTGGAGATTTATGAATAATTATTCATCATAAGTCAAGTTTTAGAGAATCAGATAAAAAAAATTTTAAGGGACCTAACATCCTGTTACAATGTTTTCATGGGTAGGTACTAGACAGTCTATTAGATTGTCTCTTGCAGCAGAGTAACATGAAGGACTTTTCATATCTCATGTTTTAGATGCTAAAGATCATACAATTAAGGAGTCAGTATGTCAACAATACAAATTAGAGGGTTGGGGATTTAGCTCAATAGTTAGAGTGCTTGCCTAGCAAGTGCAAAGCCCTGAATTCGATCACACACACAGACACACACACACAGACACACACACGCACACACACACACACACACAAAGAATTCAAATTAGAGAAAGCAGTTTCCTACAGAAAGAGCTATACTTTTAAAAAATGCCTTCAAAGCATAAAAAGATATGCACCCAAAACTAACTAGAGTAATTCTTATCTCTAAATTATTTTATTATTATAATTCAACTTCTTTTTTGACTACATACACCAGGGAGTGCATAAATCTATTTTAGTGGTTATTTGTAAAAAGACTACACTGAAGGAAAAAATAAGATTCAGCATTTCCTCTATTCAAAATAAAAAACCTATGATACTTATGAATTTTAGTTTGTTTTTACATTTACACTGAATGGAACAATGTACATATTGACTTTCAGTTTTATAGACAGGTTTTCCATTTGTTAATTTAAAGATCTGTGGAACGTGTGTTGAAAATATGCATGATAAAATGCATTCTATTTATTTTTACACATTATCTTATGGCCACTGTGCTTATAGCTGAGGCTCAAAGTCAACTATATTCTTGCTCCCCTGCAACTCAGTATCTATTTATGTAGCACGTTGATCAGTTCAGTGAGTGTTTGATGAAGAACATATTTTGTTATTTTTCTGGGACTCTAAATTAAAGAGGTTGGTACAGTGTTTTTACAAAAGGAACAGAACAATATCAGAATGATTTTTCTATTGAAACATTGCATACTGTCTCATAGAGCTCATTGCTTTATTCAGTTTCTCTTCCTGGAACCTCCTTCAGCATAAATTCTCTTCCCAAATCAGGGATTTTAATTATTTATGATAAGTATTTCTAAGTAGGAGTAAAGTACCCGCACTCAAAATCAATTCCCTGGCTCCCTACGGAAACTTCCCTCACATTCTACTTAGCTTTTACAGACAATGAAATGTCTGTAGTTAACCATATTTGGGTCCTCAACATTTTGCTGTCTTTTCTTTCTTGTTTATATTAGGTAATGAAGAGATGAGACTTTCTTAATGTTGCTAAAATGCACTCTTTTTCGTAACCTGATTGACTTATTGGAAAGAAGTCTGAGGAGCATTCAATGGCTGGAGAGGAAAACACACCTTTTGTACCAGGAACTCCTCATCATTTTTCAAACTTGACTAAATGTATTTGTCTTTCCAACGTGGACAAAAGCATCACACGGTGTTTCATGTGGAAGAAATGTCTGCATTGCATTTCATATTTTTGTCACAGAATTTTTTTAGAAATACTGGTCTGAAGAACTCATCAAATATCAAAAGAAAAGCACCTGACTTTCTATTTGCAATTTCAACTTTCTATGAATTTAAAAAAGTCATGAAAGTCCTATTACAACCCTCTACTTGAGCCAAAATAAGAGCTAACACCACATAATTTAGCTTTTCCTTAAACTGTCGCCCCACTTCTGATGCAAAATTTCTATCTGGTTGGCTACTAAGGCATAAAAACATTCATTCCTAAAACAGCAATTTAAAACAAAAAATTGGTTTTGCATTTTTCGTATTATATATGTTGATTTGACTCAGTCTGAAAGCTATTCTGCACTGATTTTAGGGGAAGCTGAACCATCCGGAGCATATCCATGGTGGATTATTCACATCGCTGGTTATTGTTGCAGGTTATTTTCTAGGAATTTAGCTGGGACAGTCAACCAGACTGCCTATATATTTCCTCCTTGTGGGCTTGTTCTCTCAGAGCATAGAACCTGTATTTCAAGAGAGTATATCCCAAGGTTTTTCCAGTTGTAAGGAAATGAAAGTTTCCAGTACTCTCGAAGACTAGGCACAAAACTAGACGCAGGGCACATCTGTTGTTCTTATCAATGAAAGCCTGTGCTCATGAGTGTAAGAGGTGGAGAAATACACGTCTTCACTTGATTGGGCAAGGTCAAAAAAATTCTGTGAGGTAGTGTCTTTTTTTTCACCATACGTGAGGTCATATAAGAAATACTACCACAAACAGGTAGTGGCTGAGTAAAATAGGAAATAAAGAAATAAGCCCAAATTAAAACAACCCTGAGATTCCACCTCACTCCAGAAAGAACGGCTGTTACCAACAAATCAGCCAATAATAAATGCTGGAGGGGCTGTGAGAAAAAGGGACCCTTCTCCACTGTTGGTGGGAATGTAGACTGGTGCAACCACTATGGATATCAGTGTGGCGATTCCTCAGAGAACTAGGACTAGAGATTCCATTTGAGCCAGCTATCCCCCTCCTTGGTATCTTCCCAAAAGAATTAAAAGCATCATACCGCAGCGATATATGCACACCCATGTTAATAGCAGCACAGTTTGTAATAGCTAAATCTTGGAAACAGTCCAAATGCCCATCAACAGCAGAATGGATAAAGAAAATGTGTTTTTTTTTATATGATGCAGTACTACTCTGCCATAAAGAATGATAAGCTTGAGATATTTCTAGGTAAATGGATGCATCTTGAGACAATACTCTTAAGTGAAATAAATCAGACATACATGTTTAAATACTGCATTGTTTCTCTGGTGTGAGAAACTGAAAGTGTAAATAAAGACTAAAATGTATTATATAGGGAAAGGGAAGAAAATGTCCAAATGGGAAAGGGAACAAGGGAGGAGGAGGGGGAAAGGAACAGAGGGACACAAGAAAAAAGAAATGGAAGGAAAAAGTAGAAACAAAGCTTTTGTAATAGGGAGGGAGGAGGGGGTGAAAGGAGGGGAGGGGAATGGGAAAAAAGAAGCAAGAAGATATATCATGTACAGGTACAAATCGCCTATGATGAATGTTATAACTATGTACATCTAAAATTTACCATTAAAATAAAATAAAATAAAAAGAAATAAGTCCCATGTATATCAAAGACAGAGTACTCAGGACAGAGTAAGTACAGAGTTCTGAGTGACAGCCTTGAGGGAAAGAGGAGAGGAAGCCAGAGTTGGCAAGAAGGCAAGTACTATTCTTAATCCATCACATTAAGAATTTTTTTTTACATTAAGAATTTTGGCTATTATTCATAAGAGCAGGTTTTAGAGGGTTTTAAACAAGGATGTTGCAAAATCTGAAGTAAAGTTTAATGTGATTGGTAGGAATCTTGTCTTTAGAATAGCCTATGGAACTTAGGGAATAAACGACAAAGCTAATTAGCAAGGTATTACTAGAAAGTGTCTGGACAGTAATGGTGGTTACAGATGGAAAGGGAAATAATGCTGTAATTTTAAATAAAAAGTATTTTGAAAAATTTGACATGGAGTGTGAGAAGAAAAAACAAATCAAGTATGACTTCAATCACTTCTGCTTGAGGAGTTGCTATTTACTAAGATGGTAGCATTAGTGACAGACAGAGATTTAAGAAGCAGAAAGAAAGATACAAGATATGAAGTGCTGGACATGGTATGTTGAGATGCCTATTTAAGGTGCAAGTGAAGATGTCCATGAAACAGTTAGATGAACAGATTCTACTCAACTTACTACAGAGTTATATCTTGAGATACCCATCGCATGTTGAAAATACTGTAAGCCAAAGTGCATTTAATATATTTCAACTACCAAACATCTTAGTATGGTTTCTACCAAATGCACATCACCTTCAAGCTATTGTATTTGGAAAAGGTTGAGCGTGTTTTTTGAGTAATACGTCTCTGAATCATTGGGGACCAGAAGGTTAACTGTAAAAGTCAGCCTCGAAGATGTCCCCCAGTAACTGAAGCTTCCCATAATTTATGTCTTTATACAACCCATTCTCGAGTTGAATCAGATGGCCCTGTATGATCAGTGGTAAAAATGAAGGTGTATGCCCTCTTATTTAGAAAGGTCCACACAGCGATTAACTGATGCCTCTGAAAAATGTACCAACTTTCTGGCTGTGCGAGCCACAAGTAAATGGGTCTGTAGCTCCTGGCAAGCTGCAGATAACCACAGCACCTGCTGATCCCTGACTGTTACTTCATAAGATACTACAGACCAGAACACTCAGCTGAGAAACTGAGAGAAAATACAGCATTATTATTATTATCAATATTTTACACCACGAAATGTTGAGTCAATTTATCATTCTGGAATAAGTATGTAAAATGGAGACCACTTACAGGCAAGAGACTATTCGCACCAGTTGCAGAGATGTAGGGAAAAGAGAGAGCATATGTCCAAAGACTAATGCCAGAGACACTTCAGCATTTACAGACCCAGTGGATGAAAGTAAGTCAGCAAAAGAAACCTGAGGCAGTGGTTCGAGAGACAGAGAGAAGCCCAAGTGAATCTGATATCCAGAAGCCAAGAAATGAAAGTGTGTCAAAGATAATGATTGCTCAGTGGAGTCAAATGTTGCTGATGGGTCAAGCGAGATGAAGACTGAGCACTAGATTCTGCAAGCAAATTTCATTAACTACTTGGATAAGAGTAGTTGAGGCAAGGCTGCCTTAAATTAGTTTAAAATGCGTGGAAGGAGAATAATTATAGTCAGTGAGGACAGGACACTCTGGGGGAGTTTTGTGATAAAGAAAGAGAATCGTAAAGCAGTCCTATGAATAAATATGAACCTCCTTCAAAAAGATACCAACTCAGGAATAAATGGATGTTATCCTACCCACTGAAGAAAATCCACAAGTTCATAAATATACTTGAAAAAGAAAGCACTGTGAAATGTATGTGTACCCCATATTTGAAAAGCTGGGTGGCCAGAACTGACAAGAAAATGAAACTAGCAGAACATTCATCTGGCTTTCACTTTTTGAATTTTTATTTTTTATTATTACATGTTTGCAGTACATAATGACTACATTCCTCCTGGGGAGTTTGTATGCGTACATAAAATGATGCACCTGCCTCCGATTCACATCCTTCCATATTCTCCACAATAAACACAAACAGAACCAAACAATCACAGTAATCGCATGATGAATGTGTTATCATATTGTGTCAGACAACTGTTATATTGCTTTTCCTTATCATTACAAAATTAAGCAGTAAGTGAAGAAGATGATACTTGGATTCCAAGGGGAAAATGTTTCTCAATGGCTCCTGAAATCATTATATAGATGATAGATTATTGTCAAGCATTTTGAATGCTTCAGAACAAGGCCACATTATTTTGTGTATTATTGCGAAATTAAGAGATAGGAAAGAATAGAGATTTCAAAAGTTAGAACAAAAATATCTGAGTAGATAATTTGTCATTATGGGAACAAATATTAATAAATCCATGCCACAAAGTTATGTAGTTTTTGGTGGAGATAAGAAGGATATAGGCTTAATTCTGGCTTATAACTTATTAGTTGTAATGTCCCATGCAAATTACTTAAGATCCCTAACCTCAGTTTACATACTTGTAAAATAAAGACAATAACTGCCTTGTGGGATCATGACAAGCATTTTAAGAAAGTGTGAAGAAAGTACTAAGCAAAATGCCTACCATTAGATTGGTGTCTAAGTCAATTTATGCTGCCGTAGCAAGGTATCATAGACTATGTAGCTTTAAAAGTAGAAACTAATTTCTCACTGATATGGACCCTAGATCAAGTTGCCACTATGGTTAGGTTCTACTGAGGGCTCCTTTCTAACTTGTAGATTACCACCATGTACTGTGTGTTCATGGGGTCTTTCTTTTGTATGTAATCCTGTTGTGAAAATCCACCTTCAAGATCTCGTTTAACTCTGATTCTCTGCCCCAAATTCCACCTTTAAATATCTTCACATTGGGAGTTGGGATTCAACTTATGAATTTTGATCAGACATAAATATTTACTCCATAACAAAAGGTGATCAAAAAGAGAAAATGGTTAAGGAATTATATACAAATTATTAGAGACTTAATACTTAAATCTATTAGTAATGATAATCTGAGTCTTAGAATTTTTCTTTTTTTTTTCTTTTTGCTGAACACAGTACAATAATAGATTTTTATTCCCTTCACAGGAGTTCTGTGTGTGTGTGTGTGTGTGTGTGTGTGTGTGTGTGTGTGTGTGTGTCTGTGTCTGTGTGTGTGAATTATCAAAATATTTTATGTTCAAGGCAGGCAGATTTTGTTTGTAAGCTTTTTGAGGGCAACAGTTATACCACATTCACTTTGTAAGTGGGTCATGCTTGGACCATAATAAATGTTTCACAGATGTTTGATAAGTGAGTGACTAGAATTACACCTTTTACATCCATTCTTTTCATTTTCTTAATCCCTGCAGTGGACAAGTACAATCTAAAAAGGTTATATAACTGTAACTCACTATGAAAATGCATACCATTGTTAAAGACATAATATGTAAAGACTATTTTAAGTTATATTTCAAATATTTGCTAATGAAAACTACAATCTTAAATTTCTTACATTATCTCTCTGTACTCTAAAAAGGAAAGTGATTCTTCTCCATAGCACACTGGCCACTGTACAAACCCAACCACTCTTGGCAAGGAAACCAGCAGACAGGCTTGGCTCTGGTCTCTAATGGAAGCGTAATCAGCAGGCTGCCTTTATGAGCATGCACAACTATCACCAAATACCCACTTAGTTGCTGAGGCCAAGGCTGCAGGCAGCAGTCCAAAAGCATTCACAACCCCAGGTGACAATAAAAGGATGAAAAACGCTCATGGGGACAGGATCCATTTCACATTTCCTAGTATTTTTAAAGTAAAGGAGAAAGTTGGTCATTTTTTATCAATTTACTCTGCTGAGGGTCTCTAATTTGCCAATAAAAGTCTTTACCACCATTCATCCAATGAGAACTCACAGTGCATTTATCATTGAAGGGTATATTCCCCCTGCAGTACTACAAAACAAGGTAACTAACTTCCAGTAAAAGACTTCGCAACAGTTACAGACCCTCCCACATACATGCATTCTTCCTAATCCAGCCTCTATTTCCCAGTATAATTACCTCTCCTGGTTTTTTTCTCCTCAATATGTATGTTCTAAGACTGCAGGGTTACTTACTGTAACTATGTACATAGTTAAATTCTTCTGCATCTTTTCACATGCTTCTACTCATCTTAGATTGCCTTTTTCACTTGCTCACCTGAAAAAGTCCTTAACATCACCCCAGACCAAAAATTGCAATCAATTACATTGTGTGTAGGGATCCCCCAAGATTACCCCAGAGGACAGTCCCTCCAGTTTTCTTTTTGGAAATCCTGCTTTGGCCCAGAATGTATTTCTCCAAATGTCTGCTAAATATCAAATAATTATTTGAAAAAGCTATCCCCACCAATGTTTCTGAAACTCCCTGAGATCAAGCTCTATACCTGTGTTATGTTGTATTCAAAGATAGTAGGAGCATGCCAGGTGCCTAAATTTTGAATTTAAAGTTCAAGTAAGTTTGACATCTAAATATATAGTTAAAACACTGAAAGATATTTTTCAAAAGGTAGGGAAACCATTATTTCCAGTTCAACCATAAATTACAATAGAACAGCAATCCTTAGAATAATAGTAATTACCATGGATTAGATGGTAGGCATTATGAAAGAAGCATTTTTGTGAGATATTCTGCTACAGGATAATTTTGATCATTCAACATTTCAAACATTTACTAACATTGACTCTGAATCAAGCAGAATATTAAATTCTAGGAACTCAATGTTGAATGAGTCCTTGATTTCCAGGAACTTGCCATCTAATGGAAGAAATAGATAAGAATACAGATATATGCAATATAGTTTGCTAAATGATTTAATAACTATTAGCTCATATTTCTATTAAAGTAAGGAAAAGTCAGTTAACTCTATAGGGAGTTGGACGAAACGTCTCAGGGAACATGATATCTGAGGGGGTCTTGGTGATGGGGTTATAATCTACCTGAAGAGAAAGGTAATAGGCAGAGAACACTGCAGACAGAAAAGTAAAGTTGAATATACAGAAGGGACAATTTCTCTCTTAACAGCTGTTTCCCAGCTTCTTACTTCCAAATTGTGTTCAACCTTCTTTAATCAATTCTTCCAAGAAGGCAGAATTGCTAAATCACCACAATAGTGGGTTGTAACTGGCCTATCTTCCTGTGGTTAAGAAATGAACAAGGATAGGAGATGGCTTTCTGGACAGCTGGTAAGAAGGAAAAGTCCTAGACTTCCAGGAAACTTGGAAACTACATAAAACTCTTTGTACTGTCTGCAAAACCTTTTGTTTGGAAATGCAGTTCCTAGAGGTGCTTCAGTTCGCTTGTAAGAATGAAGTGTACAGAAACAAGATGAAGGCAGCAGAGAGGAAAAAGACAACAAATTGTACTTTTGGTGAATCACTGTGCCACTGAAGCAATGACTTCTGAAGTCACTTCTTTAAGCCAGTAATAAGTACCTGCTCATTTAATCCCCGAAATCATGTTTTCTGAAAAAATTCTCACTGATACAGTGTAAAATGCATGATATATTTGAGCAACATACAAAATGTGCTTGAAAGAATGAATGCTAAGAGAAAATAAGCCTAAATCTAGAAATATAGGTTAAAGTTAATCTCTGAAAGGCTCTCTCCCTATGCTAAAGAAGTCTGTCTCACTATCTGTAGAATCATGTGTCTGAAAAGAAAGGAAAAGATAAGCCTATGAAGCAAAGACCTGAGGTTGATTTAAGAAAAAAGGGAATTGACAAAATGAAGGAAAGGGAATGAAGACCAGAATAAGGAAACTAAGTAAAATATAGGGGGAAATTTTGAATTGGGGAAAAACAGAAATGAATTTTTTAAGGCATCACATGAAAAGAACTTCACTACTATGAGCCAGAAGAACTTTTCCATTTTTCTCTTACAAAGACAAAAAAAAAAAAAAGGTAGTCAGAAGGGTTTCACAATAAACACTGCTGGAACAATAATCCAAAAGAAGTAAATAAAAGATATTCAAACAGGAAATGAAAAAGATAAAGTATTCCTGTTTGCAGAATATATCCAAAATGTTCACAAAAAAAAAATCTATAGACCTAAAAAAAAAAATCAGGTAAGGTTATAGGACACAAAAGTGAAAAATCATCACCAGTAATTTTATGTACTAACAATGGGCTGTACCTAAAGGAAATTAAGACAGTGATCCTGTATACAATAGCTATGAAATTAGTTTAATATTGACACAAATATTTAACTGAGGAAGTAAAAAAGGTCTATATATTGAAAATGTAAAATATTGACGAAATAAAATAGGCGACAGAATGGAAAAATAGTTCTCATTCATGATTTGAAGGAATTCATTTTGTTAAAAACATTTATAGCACTAACACAATTCATACCAGAATAGAAATGACATTTTTTCACAGAAATAGAAAGATAATCCTACTAAAATTAATATAGATAGACAAAGAAACCAAATAGCCAATGGAATCTTGAGTAAAAAAGGAGAAATAAAGCAAAAAAGAAAGAAATTTGAGACACATAGAATAGTGGAACAGAATCAAGAGGCCAGAAATAACTTCCTACCTTTACCATCAACTGATTTTCAACAAAGAACCTGAGAACACTTAATGTGAAAAGGGCAGTTGCCTCAAAAATATGATGTGGGAACACTACTTACATAAAAATTAAATTAGACCCTTATCCAACAACACGTACAACATATACAAAAACACTCATAGTGGAAGACATAGAAGTATAAAATTCCTACGAGCAAATATAAGGGGAAACCCCTGGCATAGGACTGGACAATAAGTTCCTGGATGTAACACCAAAAGCATGTACAACAATGCCAAAATGCATGTGAGATTATATCAAACAAAAAACTTCTGGACAATTAAAGAAACAACAAAGTGAAAGGACAGTCCTAGAGAGCAGGAGAAAATACTAACAAACTACACATCTTGCCAGGAGTTAAGATCCAAATTATATGAGGAACTCAAACAACTCAGTAGCAAGGAATTGACCTGATGAAAAAATGAGAAAAAGACCTCAATAGACATGTCTCAAAAATTACATACAATGACCAATAATTGTGTGAAAAAAATGTCAACATCACTGATCACTAGGGTGATGCAAATTAAGGCTATAAAAAACTATTATCATACATCTGTTAGAATGGCTTTTTTCAAAAAGCAAAAGATAAATACTTGTGAGAATACAGAGAAAAAATAATGCAAATTAATATAGTCATTGTGGAAACAGTCTAGAGTTTCCTCAAATAGTCAAAAATAGAACTACTATATGATTTAGGAATTAAGCTACTGGTATACATCCAAAGGACATGGAATCAGTATGTCAAAGAAAAAAACCACACCTGAAACTCATTTGAGCATTATTCAGAATAGCCAAGTTGTAAAATCAACCTAAATGCCTATCAACATCTTAATGAAAAATAAGATACAGTGTATGTAATCAATATATTATGTACGTGCTATCATTTGTGGTAAAATAAATGAACCTGGAAGATATCATATTAAGTGAAATGACTGAGACACAAAGAGGCAAATACTGATGGATCTCATTCATATGTGGACTCTAAAAACATTGAACTTACAAAGTAGAGAGTAAATGGCGGTGTTAAGGTTTAGATCAAAATGTCCCTCCAAAAATCTTGTATGTTCAGAGATGGGGCTTTTAGAAGGTGGAGTCACCCCTGATGGGGGCTAGAGCCTGGTTAGAGGTGGGTCACTGGAGCATGTTCACAAAGTGTGTGTTCTTCTCCTCGGCTTTTCCCTTCTGTTTCTGTGCTTTGGGGCAGCAGTGGGTTAAACAGCTGTCTTCCATTATGCCCTTCCACATGTCATTTCTGCCTTGGCACCAGAAACACATGGACTGAGCCCACGGGAACCATAAGCCAAAAAGCCCTCTCTTCTTTTAAATTGCAAGTGTTGGGTATCTTGTCTCCATGACAGGAAAGTGACTAATACAGGAAGTTACCAGGAGATGGGGGCAGGCAAGAGCAGGAGGCATTACAGCAATGTCATTCAAAGCACATAAAATTTTGATGAAATAGAATTAATAAGTTCAAAAAGTTCACTGTATATGTGACTAGAGTTAATAACTACATATTACATTCCTGAAAATTACCATGAGAGGAGATTTTAAGAGTTTTTACTACAAAAAAGTATGTGAGGTAAAGTTAATTAGCCCATTTAAGGATTCCACAATGTATACATATTTCAAAACATCATATTGTACATCATAAATATCTATAATTCTTATTTTTCCAGTTAAAATTAATTAAATAATATTTCTAAAGAAGTAAAAATTGATAAGTGGCAAGAAAGTATGAGTTAAAGTGAGAGCTCAAAATGTGTTATTGTGGGGGTCATTATATTTAATTACTCTTATAAAATGATGTTTAATTATAATTCTCTCAAGATAGGAGCTAGGGGTTTAGCTCAGTGGTAAAGCACAAGGCCCTGGGCTTGATTCCTGGCACCAAAAGAAAAAAAAAAAAAAGCTAGATATCTAGATATGACTACTTTGTGAAAACTTGGGCATCTAAATGACCACCAAGTCCTACTTACTTCAGTGCTAATACCTACTATATCATGGCTTTTAGACAAACTGGGAACAATCTATTTAATTACTTGTATTCATCAGCGGAAAATTAATCAACATGTCTCCCATGATTGTCTGTCCAATCAGTGTTAAAGAAATGTTGATTAGCATTTACTTTATTTCAATATTATAAGTAAACTTCTCAGTGTAAGTCTTTGTTGGCTTCTATATATCTAGCATTTTACATTTGACAAAGTTTATTTAAAATATGTGCATTCTATTTGCTTTAATTTATTCAGCAAATATTTACTGAGTGCTACTATATCCTAGGGATGCTGTGAAACTCTGGAGAAATAATGAAACACAAAACAAGATATGATCCCTGCTTCACACGTAGAGTTCTTTTAGACTCACCTAGGAAGATTTTAACATTTACTGATGCTCAGACCCATAATTTATTTTGGTACCCATAAAACATTAAACTAACTCATTCTGCTATGATGTTCCCATTATAAGTGGCACATACGACTTTCCTAGCATTCTTGATCAACTAAGAGAACTTAAGATTTTTGTAGATGCACTCTCTTTTCTTTCATAGCCAAAAGAGAAAAATAAATTACTCAGCATAATGAAACTGATCTCTCTCAACATCAGTGACTGACTGTCTCTTATTGAACAATCATTTCTTTACAACCATTTTTCTCATTCTTTCCCTACCAATCTCAGTATCTATATACTGGAAAATCATCATCATCAACAAAATTTGGAGGTGGGGGAGCAAAGAAAATGGGGATGAAAGAAGGAATTAAAATGTACTGTGTACATGTACCAATTCTCCACAAGGAGTGTAAACATTATGTACCATAGATATGTACTAATGAAGAAAATTATCTAAAAAAAAAAAAAAAAAAAAGACTAACTGTAGGGTTAAGGACATAGTTCAGTGGTAGAGTGTTTGCTTAACATATCCAAGGCCTTTGATTTGATCCTAGCACTGAAAAAGAAAAACAGGGGAAAAAGGTTGACTATTGACATAGATTCATGATTTTTTTAAGTGCACCATATTCTGTTTTCCACTTTATGCAATATTTAAAATACTTTATAACAAAAACATAGTTTTAAAACAGTAGATGCAGAAGCAGCAAGATACATCATGTACAGGTACAAATTCCCTATGATGAATGTTATCATTGTGTATATCTAAAATGCACCACTAAAATAAAATTAAAAAAAAAAGTACATGCATTACTGGTTTTTATGTTACAGATGTAAAGATAATTCTCCAAGGGAACAATTCAACTCCAGACTGTAGATTTTCTCAAATTCTACTTACAATGATACTATCTTTCATGGTGTTTGTCTAGTGATTGGGTCTTTTCGTTGCAAAGGTCCCTGATCTCTGTTCATTTATATGGTCTGGATTCACAGATCTTATTCAAAACTAGTTCTCTTCTTCTAAGCCATTGGAAAGACATTTTAATTTCAACTTCCCTAAAAGGAGCAAAGCCATATGATTGGTTCTGGTTCATGTTTTGTGACATGCATCTATTTTTAATCAAAGCATTTTAAATGCTAATGAAAGACTCTCCAGCATTTGTTCCCCCTCTGGCTGTGACGTCTGAGAAACAGTAATCACAGGCTCTAGATCTTATAGCTATAAGATAGATGGCAAATCCTTCAACAACCTGGGTTCCTGAGTGATGGTAGAATAAAGTCACTTCCAATCTGCATAGAATAGTAGTATAAATAATAAACAAGGATTTTTTTAAATTTTATAATGTTTTTTATTCAGACCAGTATATGCACAATATGACTTTTTCAGTTTAACACAATTATCAAGTTTTTAAATTTATTTTATTTTAATGGTACATTTTGGACGTACATAGTGATAACATTCATCATAGGGGATTTGTACCTGTACATGACATATCTTGTTGCTTCTTTTTTCCCATTCCCCTTCCCTCCCTTCATCCCCTCTTCCTTCCTTATTTACAAAAGCTTTGTTTCCATTTATTCCTTCCATTTCTTATTTCTCTTGTCCCTCTGTTCCTTTCCCCCTCACCCTCCCTTGTTAAATGGATGCATCTTGAGACCATACTCTTAAGTAAAATAAATTGGACACACATGTTTAAATACCACACTGTTTCTCTGGTGTGGGAAACTGAAAATGTAACTAAAGACTACATGTATTATAGTGCGAAAGGAAAGAAAATGTCCAAATGGGAAAGGGAAATAAGGACTTGAGAACTGCTTATTATGACATTATCCCATCCTAGCCTGATACAAACTTGTCCTGGTATCACAGGCAATACCAGTGGTAAACTAGGTTATTCATGGTTTTGTTCTTCTTTTCTTCTCTTCTTCTTTTCTTTTTTTTTCTTCTTTATTCTTTTCTTTTTTCCTCTTCTTTTCTCTCTTTATTCTTCTTTTCTCTTCTATTCATGGTTTTATTCTTTTCTCAGTGAACACTGGGATTTATCAGCCTCTATTAAAGCAGGCCGGAAAAAGCCATGGGAAAAACCTTAAGGTGGAATCTATAAATATAACAGTCCATTACTTCATTTGAACTTCCTTCCAAAAATAGTAAAAATGAGTATCTTCAACTGGGTGATGGGAAGTTCTATCAGTATCTTTAAAGGCACTTGTAACATCAAAATTTTTGCCCATTTATTTTTTTATATTTTTTTTTCCTAAATGCTCTTCTTAAAATTCTTGTTTAGAACTAAACCATTATTTTAAAAATTATCTGTCTGGAAAAATGCCCCAGACTCAAAGATGCTGCCATGTGGGAAGAGTAAATCAAATCATAGATTAGTCAACCATAATTGTAGACATTGTGGTTATTCATAGTATTTGTACTTCTAAAGAAAGTAAATTGGATTTAATTTTGCTGAGTTGTTCCATTTACAGCTGTCATTCAACATACTAAAAATGTTTTCTCTTTGTGTCCAAAGGTCATGAAGAGTGCCAGTTTGCCGCTTCAAAGAATAACAGAATATTTGTAGGAGATGAGACCAAAATCGCATGCCAATTCATTCTAAGCATCAATATGAAGAACTGCAAAATTAATTCCACTGTATTTAAAATATTTTAACTTTAAGATGAAGGTTTTATTTCTCCTCAGAAAGAAGTAAAATTGAATTTCTAAGGCAGTACTATGCCAAACAAATTATCACTTCTACTTACAATTTACCTTTCGGCTGTCGTTTTTTTAAAAATGCATTATTTTTTATTCTATCTATTAAGCAAGTGGGCTTTCTCTGAATGACACAGTGGTATTTTAGGCAAAATTTAATTCACCCTCATACAGACCGTCTACTAAAGGATTGTTTTGCCAAGGACAATATATCCAAATGTAACCAGGTAAAATTATCTTTGATAGAGGAAGAAGGAATAAACTATTTTAAAATCTCAATGACTTTCTGCAAATGTTTTATATCTTGCTTGTGTTTATTATTATTATTTTCAGCTTCAATTTTGCTTACTTTTTGTCCCACACTATAAAAGCAGTCTCTGGAAGGGGCAATAATACTATTTTCATGGGAGAGGGAAAGCACAATGGTGGAACCATGCGAAAACATAAATCTTCTGTTCTGAAGCAGCACACACCAATTTTCTCACGTTTCACTGATGAGGGCAATATAAATGGTCAAGTCTATGTCAAGAGAGCTGGAAAGGCAGAAATTATTTGAAATGATAATAAAATCTACCCAAAGGTGTTTTTTCACTTAATCATTTCTCAGTTGAGATTCAAGTTGGGCTGACATGACTGGTGAGAAGCCGCTTTCAATTTGGCTATATCCCAAAATTATCTTTGTCGATCCTAAATTCCCTCAGGATTTAACAAGCTGATTTCTATTTGCATACATATTGATTAATGGGGGCGTTCTGCTTATACTCTTTCTTATACTCTTAAACTTTCTCTTATACTCAGTCGCTAGGTACAGGAGAGGTGGAGACCTCAACAGATAGCATTATGCTTTTCTCTTTTTAAAGCCATTCACAGCACTGAGCAAAACTAGTGTTCTGTTTTTCTTCTTGTGTCAAGGTGATATCTTGCATCCAGAGTGTCAATTTGAAACACTGTGCAGTCTGAAAACTCAACCTCTTCAACTCTTAATCACCTTATGACTTTCAAATGTCTCTGATTTTATGTCTTAATATTAATTTTATGTCTTTACATGGAAATTTAGACATCATATTAAAATGAAGTAAGATTAATAATATTTCAAAGCATCTATAACTTTACAATTTTTGACGTTTGATTTGAGTTATAATTCTTCAGAACTCTAATTCTTCAGGTGCCTCAGCAAATCATATACCTCTTAAGAATTTTGAATATTAAACTCATATTTTAGAGTCCTTTCAAAAAAACCTAATCCTGAAGTCGAGAAAACTAAGTGCTTGCAGCCAACAATCTCATTTGAATAGAATTAGATTCAAATCAGTAACTTAGATATTTTTGTTCTTCCCCAAATTAGTCACTTATCCTCCAGCCACAGCAGAAACATCCTTGGGCCAAGGGGAGCCTGGCAAAATGACTAGCACATTCACATAACAGCCTCTTGTAGGGCTCACCATTTTAGTTCTCTACACTGTGCCTTAATGCTGAACTGCCTTTACCTCCATATAATTTTATATTTCCACAAAATTCCACTTTTTTTTGGTTATTATAAACCAGTAGCCATGAATATTGGTGAAAGTGGTAGTAGCTGCAGGAGTAACAACACACTCGACTCATTGTACAAAAGACGAATGAGGTTCTAAGGAGCACAAATAAGAAACCAAGTCACAGAGAGGAGGATCTCTTCCTCAAAATTTCACAGATAAAAAGTAACAGAGTTGAGATTTAAATGTAAGACGTGTGATTCCATGGTCCAGTCCTTCACTACCATGCTTTGCTGTTCCTCTGCATCTATTCACTGTGCTAATGTAAATTCTCATCTCTGACTACATTGTGACAAAACTTAATAAAATTTCTTGCAAGAAAATACATTTGAGTATATACGTGAAACCAGGCATTTACTTCCCTTATCTTCATTTTTATGACACTATGAAAATAAAATTCAATTAGAGGGCAAAATAAATGCACAAATTTTGGGTTGAAATGACAAATATTCTTTGAAAAATATGCTGTTTATTAATATAAATTACTATGTGATACTCTTTTAGTGCACACATAAATCTAATTTTATTTTAACACAAATATAGTGTATTTTTCTTTTCAAATTTTTATCTTAGTGGTACACTTTAGATATGCATAATGATAACATTCATCATAGGGAATTTGTACCTGTACATGACGTATCTTGCTGCTTCATTTTTCCCCATTCCCCTCCCCTTCCTTCAACTCCTCTCCCCCTCCTTATTTTCAAAAGCTTTCTTTTTTTTAAATTTTATTTTAATGGTACATTTTAGGTGTACATGTGATAACATTCGTCATAGGGGATTTGTACCTGTACATGATATATCTTCTTTGTTTCCATTTTTTCCTTCTATTTCTTATTTCTCTTGTCCCTCCATACCTTTCCCCCTCCCTTGTTCCCTTTCCCATTTTGGACATTTTCTTCCCTTTCCCAATATAATACATTTTAGTCTTTATATACACTTCAGTTTCTCACACCAGAGAAACTATGCGGTATTTAAACATGTGTGTCTGATTTATTTCACTTAAGAGTATGGTCTCAAGATGCATCCATTTACCTAGGAATATCTCAAGCTTATCATTCTTTATGGCAGAGTAGTACTCCATTGTATAAA
>PVJO010020051.1:0-32889 GCA_004026905.1 Hystrix cristata | reverse complement strand
GGGGAAAAAGAGGGGAAAGGGAAAATATGGAAAATGATGAATGAACCTGCTGTAAATAGGGAGGGAGGGTGCAGAGGGGAGGGGGGAGAGGGGGGAGAACCAAGATACATCATGTATAGGTACAGAATTAATGTAATGAATGTGACCATTGTATGTAGAATGTACCAATACATGTTCTTGGTTTAAAATAAAATTTAAAGAAATAAAAATAAAAATAAATGAAGGTAAATGTTGGGACTGAACACAGTGTACTAGATGGCTAGAGTGGCAAGCAGTGATATAAACATTGTCCCCAAATCCTGCACAGGATGTCCCTTGAGTAAGATGAGGGGGAGCCCAGAGCCAGCCCAAGGCATGGTTTCCCACTGGCTCTTTTGCTCTGAGTCATTATTCATTTGTCAGAGTGGCTTTGCTTCAGGCAGGTGAGTTCTTTTTGTTTCTGGAAAGATCTTCCAGTGCTTCAACTCAGAAATTAGCAATCTGAGATTGCTTTGCAAATTGTGCATGCATCCGGCTGACTGGAGGCACTTAGATTTTACCCAAAATTGAAGCTCAGTTGATTTTCTGTTAATATTAACTAACAGATAGATGCCAGGTGTCTTCATATGGGTCTCTGGATGCTGGATTTCAGAGTTTTAATAAGAGGAAAACAATTCCAGTGCACCCCCTCTTTCTGAAAAGAAATGCAGTGCGGAGACATTTCACTCAGGAGTTGCACTTCTCAGGATCCATCAGTTTGGCAGTATACTAGTTTCTTGTTTTGTGGCTAGGCAGCTGCTCAGTTCGGTATTGTTCTCTAAACTCTCCATCGTTGTGTCTGAATTGTTTTGATAAAACTTCAAGCTAGATATTTTTGTGAATATCTAGCCAATACACACAAGAAATCAAGCTTCTGTGAGTTGGATTGGTGTGTCCTTAAGCGCTTATGTTTGGTGGTATTGATGTCATACGAGATGGATTCCTGGGAGATAGATTCCTGATTCTTGGGCAGAACAAAGAATTGCAAATTATACACACAATGGTAAAGAAAAAAAGCAGCTACATTTATTGAAGTTAACAGGGGAAGGTGCAGTCAGAGTGAGTGGGTTTGTGCCAGCAGAAATGAAAAAAGAGGGTCTAGCAGGGAGAAAAGGAATGGAATGGAGGTAAATTAGGCTTTTGGATTTGCAAACATGTGCACCTCGCCTAGGGTGCCTGTCATTGGGTCGTTCAGGATATGATTGAGAGAGGGTACGCAGTCATCTCAGTTGTGTCTACTGCTCGTGACCTTCCCCATAATTCACTCGGTTATAATTGTGTGGATGATGTGCAGCCCGTATGTATAAACCATGAATGAATTTCGAGTGAGGAAAGATTGGGCAGATCATGCCAGTGTATCTAGCACTCACGCTTTCTGGCCTGGAGTGTTAGGGGTTTCCTGGGTCCTTGTTATCCTGGCCCTGGACCGTTGCTCACAGTCAGATGAATGAGGGGGTGAGGTCACACACCCCCAGTTGTGCTATCTATTCTGGTATTGTTGCAGCTAGTTCAGCTCTTCTGTCTTCTCCCAGATGTTGAGGACTTGGGCGTCTGGCTTTAGAGTGATACTGTCCAGCTCCCTCTCTGCTGTGGAGATGCAGGGGAGCAGGGGCACTGGGCCCGGGCTCGTTCCCTGCGACAATGTCCGTTAACCCTGGCAGGGACTGCCCGCCTATGCCAGAACATAAAGAGACACTCATCGGGTGCTCCGTTCCCAGGATTATGGACCCCATGTGTGGCACCCAGACCACCTCATAGTATCTCCAGACTGTGCCAAGGCAGGTGTTTGGAGGCAGGTATATCTGCTAGGCCTATGGCCAGCCCCGGCGTGAAAGTCCTGTGCACTGGGTCTGGCTAGCAGCTTCTTCTGCTTCTTACAGAATAGCTTGCCTCTCTTAGTGGGCTTGTGTTTGTCTCCTGGATCTCCATTTGCTCCCCTTCTTTGGGAGTCTGTGGATGACTCATTGTGCTCACCTTCCTGGGGATCGAATTCTGGGCTTTGTGCATCCTAAGCAAGTGCTCCTGGGGTATATCCCAGGGCTCCTAGGTCATTTTTTAAAAATTAAAAATAGTTTTTACCTTAAAGCAGAGGCTTGTTTTGTTACTTTTTGGGCCGGAGGAAGCAGTGTGTGGCAGAAGCACAGCAAGCTGATTTGTGCAGGTTTCACAGTTGTAGTCCATGCACTTTAACAGTGGCATGGATAAGCACACCTGTGAACCTGTGCACGCACACACACATGTGGCACATTTATATAAGCGTATGTACGTATACGTGACGTGATGGACTTGTAAGAAGATTCACAAGTCGCAACTGCTTCCAGAAGAAGTGGTCTTTTTCTCGTCATAACTCACACTCTGGGATTTTAAAGATTTTATGACTGAATTGATTTGCAGCCCGTCTGAGAAAAGGAAGGGGTATCTTGGTCTACCTGACGGTTTCCTAGAAGCGGTATGAACATATCGCAATTTGAACTAAATAGTTCTGAATATAGCTATAAATTTCTGCATTGTTTTCTACAATTTCGTGTGATTTTATTTTAAAGTGAAAGAACATACTCGGTGTGTATGTGCGTCTCTATCTGATCTGTGTGCGCATACTCCCTTGTGTGACATGCCAGGTGCAGCGTGGCATTGTCTGCTGTGCGTTAGGGATGCTGCCTTGCATTAGGAGCGGCAGTGGGGCCAGGTCTGGGAAAGCGTATACGGGTTTAACTCCTTCCGGTGACTCAAAGGGATTGTCACGATGTGGGTCTGGTCCCAGGTGGGGAGAGGGTGTCTGTTGGAACACGTGGCTGATTTTTATTCATTCTTCCTCTAGCCAAGCAGATGCTCAGTGTCCTGAGGCCAGTCCAGCAGCGCAGCAGGACCCACCGAAGCAGAGTGCCCGGCCCCCGTCCACAGTCTCTGGTGCAGCCCCGACTCGGGAAGCCCCCGAGAGCCGGGGTCGAGCGGGGACTCTGCCCCGCGATTATAGGTACTCGGAGGAGAACACGCCGGCAGCTTTGGGACCACCAGCTCAGGGTGCTTCCTCACCCCTGCCGGTTCAAGGACAGGACTTGTGTCCAGTGAGCACTGCCTCACGCCCCAAGAGACCAGCCCCACAGAGGCCTCCGCCACCCAAGCGTGAGCCCCAGAAGCCCAGGGCCCCGGACGTGGCACCCACAGATCCTCACTTAGCTGTCCTGCTGCCTGCGTCCCTGGATGCTGCCGTGACCTGCCTGTCCCTCTCCCACAGTCCTTCTGTGTTGAGCAGTGCCCAGCCCCAAGACGCCTTGAAGGCCACCGCCAGCAAGCGTGACAGCCAGCATGTGAAAGAGGACACGCCCTGTCCTCCGCGGGAAACGCTGCCCTCTTCCAAGTTCTGGCACTCGCAGGCATCCGCCATGGAAACCTCTCGCTCCCCCTCGCCTCAGTTCGCCCCCCAGAAGCTGACGGACAAGCCCCCCCTGCTCATCCGTGATGAGCATTCAACAAGGTATTGTCCTGCCAGGGGCGTCCAGTATACCTGGCAGGTGCTGTTCTAGGCGTGCTTCCTGGGTGGTCTGTGACTGGTACCCCGCTGGATTGAAAGCTGGTCCTGGGGAAGTATGACTCCAGCGAGCAGGTAGCGTTCTAACTCAGTGGGGGCTGTCCTTGCCCATGAAGATGACAGTCCTTTGCCTCAAGCTGAATGCATTTATGTCTGTGTCACGATGTGGGTCTGGTCCCAGGTGGGGAGACGGTGTCTGTTGGAATGTCTGTGTTACCCGCAGACATCTGCAGACTTGGGGTGTGGCGTTTTTCAAATCCTTTAAAATTTATGATCAGAATCAGACGTAATGTCCAACATTTTCATATTCCTTTTCCCCCCTGCTTTTTTAAAAAATATATGAAAAGCTAGCCGGGATTGGCATGCTGATGCGTGGGAGACTGATGCAGAAGGGTTGCAAGTTCAAGGTCAGCCTATGTTACATACTGAGTTCAAGCCTGGCCTGGTCTACATCACAATGTGTTTGGATGAGGTAAAGTTTCCTTGACTGACAGAATCCTCCTACTCTTCCCTAAAGTCTAATACCCAAATCTTAGGATCACAGATAACTTCCACACCACCTGTGGCCAGGGGCAATTATCTGCCTGCCTTCCTTCCTTCCCTCCTTCTCTCTTCCTCCCTTCCTTTTTTCCTCCCTCCCTCCCTCTTTCCCCCCTTGTTCTTGTCTTGTCTTGTCCAGACTGGCCTTGAATTTGCTATGTAGCCCAGGCTGTCTTCAGACTCTTGACCCTCCTGCCTCAGCTTCCTGAATGCTGGGAGTACAGGCATGAGCCACCTTGCCTAGCAAAAGCTAGAGGTGTAATTGCTTTCAGAAGTGTTCTTAGGCATGTTTTCTGTTTCTGTCTCTGGAGTGTGTGTGAGCAGAGACCAGATGAGGCCCCTTCTGACAGGATTACGTTAACACTGGTTAGCACAGCTTTCCAGTGGACTGTGTAGCTTGAAAGACACAGACTGGCAGGCAGCATGGCATGAGTAGAGCTTTGGACTGTGTGATGGGGGCCCGCGGAGGCTCTTGCTCTGGGAGGAGCCCGTCACCTTATAGCGGGCGTGGCCCCTCCTCCTTCATCCCTCCTCTCCTTCATCCCTCCTGGTCCTCCTTTTTGATTAGGAGTTGGCAAGATCCGGAAGAAGTAAGGTCTAATCTCCTGTTTTTGCTGTTATCTCCAGGCAAAGGCTCGTCAAACTTGTAAAGGTAGAAATCTTGACCATTTTTAAGAAATCGATTTTTGTTTAGAAATGACCAGGAAGAGCTGGGGGTGTAGCTCAGTGGTATAGTCCATGCCTGGTGTGTGACAGCCCAAGATTCCATCCCCAGCACCCAAGATAAACAGACAGACGGATAGATAGATATGGACGGATGGAAAGAGGTGCTTTGTTGGAAAATATAGGTTAACCTGGGGAAGGTATGTTTTTGTTGCTTACTTTGTTTCTATTATGCTTTCTCTCACTGGAAATCAGATTTCTCCACAAATAAGGAAAGATACAAATCCAAGCTGAGTTAACAGTCAGTAATAGGTGATCAGGGTTTCTAAGTGCTGAAAAAGTGAATGCACAGGTTTTTGTCTGTTCGTTCTTGCTTGTATAAGAGGGCAGGGTTTGCCTTTTTAAGTTCAATATATCTAAATAGGATTTGCCACAGAGGTAGACTCTTACAAAGTTCCTCGCGCGGAAGGAGTTGTGTGGGCCATACAAGAATGCCCAGGTAAAACACATCTGCAGGAGAGAGAGAAGAAAATGCAAAGCCATTTCATTTCTGCCTGCACACCACACCCTTAGGAGGAGGGAACGCTGTCCAGCATTCCTCTAAGTATTTCAGTTAAGAGCTAAAAACCAGCATTTCATTTAGAGACGAATGTTATTCATTAGCTGTTTACTGTAGCTTCCCTCAGGTCGCACAAGGCTCCCCTTCCCGTCTGTCCTGAGTTTATTTTGTTCCCCTCCAGGGACCAGCAGATGGCTCTGTTTCTCCAATACAGCCTGTGAAAACATCCAGGCCTGACACCCCTGGCGTGGCCCCACTGCACCTGAGTTGTCCCAGGCTAGGTTCCGTGGTCTTGGCTGGGTGGTTGCTTCTCATTTTTCTCACTTCCCTGGGGGTGCTTCAGATGCCTCCCTGGCCCCTTTCACCGAGAAACTTGCTTTGTTGTTGTCGTTTGAGACAGGGTCTCACTATGTAGTTCAGGCTGGCCTTGAACTCACCATGTAGCCCAGGTTGACCTCGAGGTGTGAACCTCCCGCCTCAGCCTCCCAAGTGCTGCGATTACAGGCATGTGCAGCCACACCCAGTAAAAACTTTTACTTTAAAAAGGAAACATGTGCCCTTTTTGGTGTGTGCACAACTGAGACGCAGAGCTGGTGAGTTCCCTGGTACTGTGAGGATCTTCTCATGGGTATAACATCTGTGCAAGGCGGGGCTTGGGGGATGGCGCAAGAGGATCCTGCACGTGGGAGTGAGGTGTGGGGGCACTCAACTAAACACATAGAAGCCCACCAGGTACTCCAGGGGCCGCCCCGCCCCGGCTGCAGAGTTTAACTGGGTAGAACTTGTCACACCTTCTGCATTATGAGTGGGATAAAAACAAGGGGAACCAATCCTCGTGTCCCTCAGTCACCCAGCACATGCCCTTCAAGTAGGTAGGTGTGTGGCCTGCAGGTTGGGAGACCCAAGAGGGCTCACATGGAGGCACCTTCTCCACCTCCTTTAGTACGTGGGACCTGGCAGCACTTGCCAGTTGGGTAGGACCGGGTAGGACTGTGTGCGTCTCAGGGTTTCAGAGTCTGGCTCTTCTCTTCCAGAATCGAGCGGGTGATGGACAACAATACCACCGTGAAGATGGTGCCCATCAAGATCGTGCACTCGGAGAGCCAGCCCGAGAAGGAGAGCCGCCAGAGCTTGGCACGCCCAGCCGAGCTGCCCGAGCTGCCCAGTGGACTGGAACGGGACCAGATCAAGTCACTGAGCACATCTGAGCAGAGCTACTCCCGCTTCTGTGTGTACACGCGGCAGGGCACCGAGGCGGAGGCCCCAAGAGCCCGGCCACTTGTGCCCCACCCGCCTGGGGCCCCCGCGGCTCCTGCACCAGACCTCTGTGTCTCCCCTCCGGGGCTCAGCTATGCCAAGACCAAAGAGAAGACTGCGGAGGACCTGAAGTCTGAGGAGCTGGCCAGGGAGATCGTGGGCAAGGATAAGTCCTTGGCCGACATTCTGGATCCCAGCATGAAAATCAAAACCACCATGGACCTGATGGAAGGGATCTTCCCCAAAGACGAGAATCTCCTAGAGGAGGCTCAACAGCGGAGGAAGTTGCTCCCCAAAATGCCCTCGCCCAGGACCACAGAGGAGAAGTGAGTAGACGTTGCCTACATCTCTTCATCTTGAGAAGGGAGGAGGGCATTATCTGTCCGTGGATTTCCATGATTGCTGTCCTGGAGGGTGGGTGGATGCTCATAGGATTCCCCAGTGCTCATGGCTTTTCTGCAGGTAGCTCCAAAGGGAGGGAGGTCAGGGCTGCAGGCATGACGATCTTCGGGCCTGGTGAAGACAGGAGAGTCTGTACTGCAGCAGCAAAACTCCTTGGTCTAATGAGCAGGGTGCCCTCAGGGCTCCTTTCCCCTAAAACAGGCTCTTGGAGAGAGGCCACTGACTGCCCCAGAGGCCAACTTGATGCTCTGTCCCAGAGCATCAAGGGATGCTCAGGCTGATACGCTCATAGGGAAGCTCCTTGTTTCTAGTAGGAAGAGACCAAGGTGCTGCTCATATCCTGAGTCTTTTCAAAACAAAACAAAAAAACCCCGCCTGGGTTAGAAAGGACCCAGAGAAGGTGTGCTGGCCCCTGGAAGACATCTGCACCGAGGGCTGTCAGAGTGTGGCCCCAGGGCTAAGTCCACCTGCTGCCCCGGGGACACTGCTGTGCAGTTTGTCAGGAAAAAAAAAAAAAAAAGTATCGACCTCGACATGAACACGTTGGTTTTCGTTAGTTTTGTAAATAGCACATATTTGACTGCAAAGGGGCTTGCAGCAACATTTTTCCTGCTGATTGCATGTCCTTCGTGGCCACAAGCATCATTCGGTGGTCAAAGAAGCAGATCCTCTGAAGGACAGCGGAAGAGACGCAAGGACAAACCTCAGCCAGGCACAAGGGGAACCAAGGAGACTGCCTGCAAAAGGGCGGTGTTGGACGTGTCCCCTACAGCCTCATTCTCGTCAGCCCCCAGCTCTTGGAATGCGCAGTTTGCAGCACGGACTTTTAGATATTTCTGGTTATTTGAGATTTTTGTCCTTGTTAAAAATACACCCCCACTGCCTGGCTAGGGATATGGGCTTAGCCACACATTTCCTACCTTGCGTGTGGCCTGCGTTCAATTCCCCCATGCCACAGAACAAAACAAGCAGTAAGAACTACTCACACGGTTACTTTATGAGCAAGGTTGATTATTTTTTGTTTTGTTTTGTTTTAATCTTGTTACCTATTTCTTTTTCCTCCTTCGGCTGGCTCATCTTGGCTGGCTCATCTTGGCTGGCATCCTTCTGTTCATGCTGGCTTTCATTTGTCACACCTCAGGAAGCAGGTCGAAAGGGTGCATCTGTGCATCTGGTTGCAGCTAATTGAAATTCTGACCTTTCTACCCAGGAAAGAGGAGCCAAGTGTGTCTGCGGCCGTGTCTCTGGCCACCAATTCCACCTACTACAGCACATCGGCCCCCAAGGCAGAACTGCTGATCAAGATGAAAGACCTACGGCAGCAGCAGGAGCCTGAGGAGGATTCAGGGAGTGACTTAGACCATGACCTGTCCCTGAAGAAGGTAGGAAAGGGAATTCCAAACTGGAACCACACACAGCGGATGGGTGCTCTGAATTCCAAACTGGAACCACACATTGGAGCCATGTGCAGTGGCCGGCATCTGTAGACCCAGCTACTCAGGAGGCTGAGGCAGGAGGATCTCTTGAGCCCAGGAGCTCAAGGCCAGCCTAGGGAACATGGCAGGACCCCATCTTTTTTTTTTTTTTTTTGGTGCTGGGGATTGAACTCAGGGCCTTGTGCTTACAAGGCAAGTATTCTAACCACTGAGCTAACTCCCCAGCCCAAGACCCCATCTTAACATAGAAGGACTGCACATTGACGGCAGTGACAGACAGGAGGCACCGGGACCACACATTTCTACTCCAGCACAGACCCCGCACCACGTCTGAGTGCGTTTACATGTGACTCCTTTCTAGGACAAAGAAATGTGGGGCAGCATTAGCAAGCCCTTCATGGTTAATTCTCTGTTCTGATCTGTGCTCTCACTTTCTATGAGGGTCTCTCAGCCATTTTTTCTATAATATCCAATTTCAAATTAGTTTAATTGTGTTCCATTCTCTTGAAGTTCAACAGACACCGTATGTCTCTTCTACCCCGTCCAAAATCTAGGGCCCTTAATTTTGTGGCTTTCAATGTGTCACCTGTCATGTCCTCTTTCAGTATGGGGTTCAAATATCCATAACCTGATGATTATAAATCCAGCAGTCAATCAGAAAGTACATTCTGTAGGCCAGAGGTGGTGCTGTGCATGCCTGTAATCCCAGCACTCAGGAGACTGAGGCAGGAGGATCACAAGTTCGAGGCCATCCTGGGCTACCCAGTGAGACCCTGTCTCACAAAAGAAAAATGAAAGAAAGTGCTTTGTCAGCCAAAAAGCATCATGTTCAACCCCCAAGAGCACAAGCTGGCTCTTGAGGCCCTAGTAGTAGACAAAATACAGAGTAGGGCCCTTCTCTAAGGGGGGCTTTTGTATTCGTGGGCCGGGTGGACACCATCACAAAGAGAGCTATATTGTCCAGAGCAGGCTCAGCAAACCTGGCCTGCCGCTTGCTTCTGTAAATAAAATCTTATCGAAGCGCAGCCATATCCACTCATTTACGCAGGGCCTCAGGCACTTTCACAAGACAGTAGCGAAGTTGAGTAGTCACGAGAGTGATAGCATGGCCTGCCCAGTGTGGCCCTCGACAGATGCAGTTTGCCAACCCTCGATGTACTCTGTCAAGTGGTGAGAGCGGTCAGGACAGGGTAGAGGGGCAGAGAGACAAATGAGTGCGATGGTAGAGAGGGCTGTGAATAGAACATGACTGGCGGGACGTGAGGGGCAAGCTCTGGGAGTGTCTGATGTGTGAGGGAGAGCGGATGGGTGCATAGGTCCGGAGGCCAAAGACTGCTGGCAGGTTGGAGAAGCAGCAGAGGCCAGGGCCTGGAGCTGTGGGGACAAGAGAGGACAGGTTGGAGATAACATTAGAACGGGGGGTTATGGGCAACCGTGACAGTCGCTGTAGGGACAGAGTTAGCCGACATTGTTCATGTTACATTAGCCGTAACTCTCCACATATATCGGCAGGCCAGACCCACGACATTGCAGAATTACCTGATTGAGATGTGAGGAACGCAGGTGTGGCCAAAGACAGGTGCAGTGGACAGTGTGTGTGCTTTATGCCCAGGGCCTCTGGTCCCCCTCAGCCATGAGTCCTGAGGACAGAAAAGAGGTGGCGGCATTGTGAGTATGTGCTGTGGGCCCCGCCTGGCAGAAAGCGCATCCGTACAAACTGCTGGTACGTTCTTTTTGCCAAGACCATGCGGATGATTATGTTGAAAGGTGCTTAGTGATTTTAAAAACACCACTGATTTTAAATATGATAGACATGTTAGGCATGCAATATTGTAATGTGCACATAAATAAAGGAAAATTTTTTTTCAACTGAGAGAGCAACAGGTTTTTGGTTCAAGGAATTAAATAGGGAAATGGAATGTGAGGTATTTGATCTTGAGGCTTCTGGCGGCCCTCTGTCAGGAGCTGGTACTGTTTGCTTTATTCTGGTGCATTTTCCTCTTTAAATTTATTTTTTATATAATAATGAACTCATTGAGACCCCTGTGATGGTATCAAAGGCTTTATAAGAAGAACCAAGCTAAAATGAAACAAGAAAGGTCACACGGTCCGAGCCATTTTAATTTAGGCCGCAGCGTACGGGTAGAGAACTGTGTGCTTGGAAGCATGCCTTGGGCCTTCATGATACAATGAATTCATTCATTCAAACGTTGATTCATTCTTTCAGCTCACTGGGGCCTCACCACTGAGCTGCACCCCAGCTCTGATGCAGTGACTTAGGACTACATGGCTTGACACCATCCACCTTCATCTGGGTGCACTCTGGCCATCTGCTCGGGGACCTGTGGGATGCTGCCTCACCAAAAGTGACAGGTGGCTTCAGGACCAAGTCACTGTGAGCTTGAAGCTGACTTACCTTTTGATTTCAATTGCATGCGTTTGGCAGTTACACCACAGGCAACATGCGCTTTAAGGCGCAGCTCCGTAATGGTGTGAGCGGCTCCACAGTCCTGTCTTTTTTCTTGATTTGACAACTACTGCCGCACTCTCTTCTGTCCCTTCATCCAGCATCCTTGCATGTGTGGCTTCGCAGGTTATAGGAAGAAGTGCACACAATACAGATGGGGTCTTGAGTGGCTCCCTGCTCCGTCCCCCCTAGCAGCACCTTAGCCCCCCACAGTATTAGTCAGTTTTCCAGTGCTGTAATAGAAAGCCACAGACTATAATTTATGAGGTGCAGAGGTTTGTTTAGTTCACAGTTGTGCAGGCTGGGAAGTCCAGTACAAAAGTGCCAGCATCTGTTGGGCGCCCTCTTGTTGCGTCGCAACATGGGGAGACAGAGGCCGTGCGCTAGCCTGGGTCTCTCCCTCTTAGATATCCATGGATGCCATCATGTGGCTCCGCCCTCACAAGCTCATCTAATGTAATTTCCCTCCAGACACTGCCAACATAGGGATTTGGGGATTAAGTATGAACCTGTGAATTAGGTGCATACCCAAACCCCAGGACACATGGATCCCCCGTTCCCAGAGGGACCTCAGCTGTCCCCATTACAGTGTCTCAAGGTAGTTGTGGAGCTGAGTGTCAAATCCGGTGACACTTTGCTTTTGAAGCAGCCTGGGGAGTCTTTGAGGATTATGGTTTTCTTTGGGAACAAAGAGGTGGGCACTGGCCCATGGAAAACACATTGCTTTCCTTTTGGAGTAGAATCAAAAGTGGGTGCCTGGGCCCTACGTGGTTGGAGATAGTGAATTGTCCAGGGCTCCACCCCTGAGCCTCAGCTCATTGAAATTGAGAGGCGAGAGGCAGTCTGGGGCTAGCCTCTCCTGCACACTCTCAGCCTCATCTCCCAGAGTGGCATGTGTGCAAGAAATTAGCAGAGGAAGCCAGGCATGGGGGTGCATACCTATAATTCCAGCTACCTCGAGACTGAGGCAGGAGGATCACAAGTTCCGGGTGAGCCTGGACAACTTATTGAGATCCCATCTCAAAAAATAAATAGAAGTGCGGATGGAGCTCTATTGCGGGGCAGGTCTCATCTCAACATTGTTAAGAACCAGTCTGTACTGTGTAAATGGCCCTTTAAGAAAGGTGGGGTAAACATTTTGATTAACAATTTGCCCCCACCACTGCAAAATAAGTAAATGAAAACTTGTGTGGCATATAAAAAAGTCAATAAAGGAATATGGACTCCTTTCAGACTGCCCAGTTTCAAGATGCCCTGGCCAAGAAATGTTTTGAAGGCCTGTTTTCATATGCTGGTGTGAAATCTTCATCACTGTAATTGCTAAAGAAAACTTACTGAGGGGCTGGAGTGTAACGCAGTGTTAACAGCCTGTGTTGACAGTGTGCAAGGCTCTGGTTCCATCTCTAGCAACACCCCCCCACAAAAAAAAGAAAATAAAAAGCCCACTGAGTAGCATTGGCTAGTTGTCCTTCTATATCTGCAGGTATCCATTCCTTGAGGTAGTCATTCAGGTTAGAACTGGCGCCAGGCAAGAATTTGGAAAGTTCTCATGCTTTTTCTGATTCGTGCTTTTGCCTCAAATGATGACTGTCTAAAATGGGGCCATGTTCTCAGCTGCAGGATTTGGAGTTGATTTAAATAATCTTTCTAGATAGCTAGGTAAACACATCACACACACACACACACACACACACACACACACACACTAAGAAAAAGACAGAAAACATTTTTAAAAGGGTTGGGGTATAGGTCAGTGTTACAGCCATTGCCTAACACAAGTAAGGCCCTGAGTTTCATTCCCAGCACCACAAAAGAAAAAATAAGAGAGAACATAAAAGAAGTTTAGACATGTTCATTATTTAAGTTGTAGGGAAAGAAAATGTCTTGCTAAATCCCATATGGTCCTTCCTAGGGAAGGAACTGTGCAGCTTAATCGCAGTGGGGCCTGGTAGCCTGGAAAAGTGCTTACTGTTAATCTGCAGGCAAGCAGAGTCCAAGGCAGGTTGAGTCAGGAGGAGGCAGACCAGATTAGAGCCCAGACCCTTCCCGTGCGCTGGCTTATTTCTGTCTGTTTTGCTTACATAAATGCTAGACGGAGATTTTCTTTACAAAGCATCTGAGATGAAGACCGCAATATGAAATGCAGATGTCCTATAGTGGTTTGGTGTTTCTCCTGTTCAGAAATGACCTTTCCTGCTGACATGGACAGCAGGATAGTGGCTTTTACTCTCTTGTGCTGTACAAAATGGGGCAGCTGTTCCCTTCCCACACTGATGATGACTGATATGGACCAGGTACCTCCTGTGCGCCACGCTAAGCACTTTCGACTCTGTAATCTCGACCGTCTCAGCACGAGTCCTGCATAACAAGCTTCCGTCGCTCCTGTGTTGCTGTAGGGTGTCCTGTCCTGGAGGTGCAAGTGAGCCTCCGTCTCTTACTGTCCAAGCCCTGGCGGGGTCAGGAACCATTGGCTTGGGCTGTGGGCAGGTTCCGAGGCAGGGAGGCAGGCTCACTCAGGTGGAGGAAGGTGGTTTTCAGAGGAGGACTTCCCTACCGGACTCCTGTGGGGCCAACTTTAGATTTTTTTTCTCCAGTACGATGATGGTGAAAAGCATCCACAACTCACGTCAGGCCGTCTCATGCCGCTTCACTTCAGAGTGTCAGCTGTTTTAGAGGGTTTATATAGCTCATCTTGAGTTTGCGCTTTAAAAATGATTCCCTCAAAGGGCTGGTGTGGGAAGCTCTAATTAGAGTTTATTAGTTACACTGTTCAGTTTGGGAAGACGAAGGGTTTGGGAAGTATGAGCTGGTAGCGATTGCACAGCAGTGTGTTTCCCTTGTGCTGCAGGATGCGTCTTTCAGAATGGCTAAGGGAGTGGGGTGCCGCTCAGTGGTAGAGCACTTGGCTAGTGGGCATAAGGCTCTGAGTTGCATCCCCAGCCCTACCTACTGTCGAAAAAGTTTAAATGGTAAATTTTATGTATGTTTTTCAAGCTGGGGATTTAGTTCAAGTGGTAGAGCGCTCCTCTAGCAAGCGGAAGGCCCCGAGTTCAATCCCCAGCGCCCAAAAAAAAAAAAAGAGGAAAAAAAAAGAATACTGTATGTATGTTTTTCCATAGTAAAAAATTAGCCATTTATTTGCATCTTGGTGAAAAGGAAGTCAGTAGGTTCTATTAAATGACTTGTCTTTGAAGCTTGCTGACACCTCTCGATTGGTCTTAATTTTTAATGGCTAAATAGAAGTAGAGGGCATTTTTTAGTTATGGGATTCAGTACTAGACACAAGACACAATAACTCCTCTGTCTGCCAGTCTTAACTTGGAAACTTCCAGAGACTCACATAGGCCCAGGGAATCACATAGGCCTAAGGGATCGTGCAGCCCCAGGGGATGGCATAGGCCCAGGGGATGGCATAGGCCCAGGGGATGGCATAGGCCCAGGGGATGGCATAGGCTGTGGCACCAAGGCAGTTCCACTGTGGTCTAACAGGACATTAACCGAATAAAAAGAGGTTGTATATTTATTTTTGTATATTTGTGTATCATATATAATTTTCTTTATTCATTTATTTATTGAATACCAATAATTTACCCAGGTGTCCTTCCCCTTCCTCTTAGCCTTATAAATAACTCCTTTATTATTTGATGGTGGAAAAATGAACTTCGCAGCCAGGTGGCGGCGGTGCTGTCCTGTAGTGCCAGCTTTGGGAGGCTGAGGCAGGAGGATCAGGCCAGGGATGTCCCTTAACCTTCCCTGGGTTCAGAGCCCTTTACTGCAAAAAAAGAAAAGTCATCAGTTGTATAGAATTACACGCAGGAGGCATGTGAGGCTGCCGGCACTGGGGTGCAGGCCCAGGCCGTCATAACGGATGTTTCTGTGTTGCCCTGCATCCCTGCAGCAGGAACTCATTGACAGCATCGGTCGCAAGCTGCAGGTGCTCCGGGAAGCTCGGGAAAGCCTGCTCGAGGACATCCAGGCCAACAACGTGCTGGGCGACGAAGTGGAGGCCATCGTGAAAGATGTCTGCAAACCCAACGAGTTTGACAAGTTTCGCATGTTCATTGGAGACCTGGACAAAGTGGTGAACCTGCTACTATCGCTGTCGGGCCGTCTGGCCCGGGTGGAAAACGCCCTCAATAACTTGGACGACAGCCCTTCTCCTGCGGATCGGGTACCCACGGGCAGGGCGGGTGCAGGCGGGCAGGCTGGGAAGGCTGTCCCACGGGTGCTGGGACAGGCAGCCCTTGGCAGGCAGATGCTGTGTGCATGGCCAGTGCCCGCATTCACTCTTTGCTTTGAGGGAAGAAAAGCATGAACTGCTGAAGCACAGTGACTTGAGCCATTGCCTTAGGGCGGTAGCATGCCGGCTCTCCCTTCCTTTGACATCTTATCAGGTCCTCCCACAGTCTTTACTCACAAGTGCACCTTCCTGGCGCACAGGCTTTGTTTCCACTTTACTGTGTGTCGGTCCATAGGCTGAGCCCATCCTCCTCCGAAAAATCAGGACAATTCAATGTGGACAGCATTTTAGTATAGCTACCTTGTTGGCTTTAGCTCCTAGGTCAGATATTATTGGTAAAACATCTCGTTCTGTTCTCTACACATAAGGCCTTGAAAATGGTCGCTTATTATTATTGAAACACATTGAAACACACTTATTGTTATTGAAACAGAATGTGCATGCGTGCATTCTGTATTCCCTGCAGCTGCCAGGCACTAGTAGGTCTGACTGATTTTTTCATGAATTCTGAGCCACATTTCCAGAACTGGGCAGTATCTTATTTCCCTTTTCACTGGAGGAAATTGGCCTGGTCAGACCTCTTCAGTATATCGTCTCTTTGTTTCACTCACACGGAGGACCAAGACATTCCTTGGAAGTGAGCCAGAAGCCCTGGAAGTTTTGCAGCTATGTGTCCTCGTGTGTGCCTAGACTTCTGCCTCCATGTGCGGAGCACAGAGAGAAACGTGGGAGCAGAAAATGAATACCCTGGCACCTTCCAACCTGTGCATGAGGACAATGAGTGCGCCCATCCCTCCCTTTCCTAGTTTTCCTTCAACTTGGAGTAAATAGGGAAGCGAGGTACCTGTTCTGTGAGAAGAGAGAGTGGCTGTGAGTTTTGCATGTTGGGAACAGAGTCGTCTGTGTCCCTCCAAACAAGACCTTGTCAGGAATGAGGGAACCCATCTCTAGACCCCCTCACAGTCCTGCCCCTCTCCTGTCTTCTGCTCAGTCCTAGGTCCTTCTCTGTGACTGCACCCACACTTTCTCTCTGTCAGGAGGTCAGGACATTCTGCCCTGAAATTTCGTCCTCTTTCCCTTTTGGCAGCCTTCCGGTAGCATTGTCACAGAAAGGGCTTGGACACAAACAGCATCTGCAAATCCTTTGCCCTTCTGAGGACCTCTGAATTCTGTACTTTGTGGTCCCCTGGTCGCTTTGCCGCTCACCATGGCTTCTGTGACCTGTTCATCGCAGGAGGGAGAGAATGAGACCAGGGCAATGGGAGGAAACCACAAGAGGCTTCTGGGAGCCACTTCTTATCCCATCTCAGGGGACATCAGGGTTTCCACGGACCGTCTGCCTGTCCTGCCCCATTTCCAGGAGGTAGGCAAGATGACCTGCTTTAGTCCTGGTCATCAACAGGCTCATGTCTCTGTCTCCCCACAGCAGTCACTGCTCGAGAAGCAGAGAGTCCTCATCCAGCAACACGAGGATGCCAGGGAACTCAAAGAGAACCTGGACCGCCGCGAGCGCATCGTGTTTGACATCCTGGCCGCCTACCTCAGCGAGGAGAGCCTGGCAGACTACGAGCACTTCGTGAAGATGAAATCAGCCCTCATCATCGAGCAGCGAGAACTAGAGGACAAAATCCACCTGGGCGAAGAGCAGCTGAAGTGCCTGCTCGACAGCCTGCAGCCGGAAAGAGGCAAGTAAGCGGCCAGCCAGCCTGGCAAGAGGGTGGACAACAGCCCTGAAGCTCTGTCGCCATGCCGGGGAGCCCTGGGCCACGCTGATCTCCTGGAGACTCATCCCAGGGCACAGTAACGTCATGTTGGTGTGCAATCACTTATCCAACCTTTTAGTTTCCCTTCGGAACAGAGCGGGATCCCTCACACGTGACTACATGAGGCGCCACACACTGGCTAGTGGTGTCTCCATGGACCCATTAGACGGGCTGTGAGCCACGCAAGCTGTCACCTTCAGCATTGGGTAGGGCCGCTGTTGCTCCGACTTCCGATGCCAAGCCAGCCACGTGGCACCGAGAACATCCTCAGGGTGCGTGAGAGGGGCCTCCCTGGTGCACATTTTCCCTCGGGACGCCTCCACCCGTGGGCCCGGTGGGTTTTGTCCTTGCCACACCCACACTGTGAGTGTCCGTCATCTCTATCCTAAAATCATGTTCCCTGACCCAGCGAGGTCATGATGAGGATGCTAATTTATTAACACGTAGGGAAAGGCGGATGGTTTCCTAGTGGTTGAAAACCAGCTGGGAAACAGACAACCTATGTGTTCAGTGCATTCGCTATAAGATTAAAAGTGCCACTTAAAGAAATGATGTGCATGCTTTAGAATTCACGCACATGACAGACAAACCACTGTGGTCCTTCTCACCTGGTGTCAGAGGTTAAATGATGTTACTCGGCCAAGTAAGAGTCCTTTGTTACATGTGTCCAGTACTAATGTGCCTGTTAGCTATTTATTTCCTGAAGTGAATGGAATATTTTTCCAGTTACTTTTCCCCCAGAACATTAATCTCGTGCACATACAGTTATTCGTGATCATTAATTTTCTTTCTGTCTTGCCACCAGGTTTGTTCCCAAACACTGAGGGTCACATTCCAGGTACTGTAAGAGCTTTCCTCTGCCTTTTCAGGGATCCTGTGCATTATTTTAACTCTTAAACCTGACCTTTTTCTGTCACAGAGTTTAAAGATTCTGTGCCTCTTTTGGGGGTTGGAATGGCAGAGACTTATTAAATAACACCATAATGCTGCAGTTTCCATTGGCAATCAGCAGTTGGGAGGAAGGATTTGCAGATCATGTCTCTGACAAAGGATTTGTATCTAGAATGTATGAAGACCTGTGAAAATCCAGCAGTATGAAAATGAACAGCCCAGTTAAAAAGGGGGCAACAGACTTGAATAGACAGTTCACCAAAGAGGATATGTGCAAGGCAAATAAGCACAGGCGATGATGTCCGCCTGCTGATGACTTGGTTATAACTTGCTGATTTTTAGCCTAATAGTAGTAGGTCACATGTATTGCTGAAAAAGTTCATCGAACCAAAGCCGTGGTTGATGGTGAGCTAGTCCTTCAGATAACTGGAAGTTCAGGCAATATTAGGGCATTTGTTCCTCAGTTTTGCTTAATCCCATGAGGAGCATTCCTGCAGGTGTGCTGAAGTTTCCCTAAATTAGCAATAACTATGGCCTTCCTAAAACATGTATTCACACACAAACACACACATGGAAACACACTCACTTTCTGAGCCCCACACAGACATGCCGTGTGGACGTGCAGGCCTTTCCTCCAGCCGGGTCCCGGTGGGCAGGCTTGGGTCCTGTACTGATAACTCGCCTTCTTGGCGGCCTCCATGGGCCGAAGGGACCAGCACCTTCTCGGTGGTGGTCATTCCTATTTGGGTCAGCTGTTTCTCACTTGAAATGTGGGACTCTGCGGCCGCAGCTCCCTCCCCCTTTCTACCTGGTAGGCCCTGCTGGGAACATGGGCCACTGGCTATCCACAGAACTCATGAGTTAACTTGATTATTTTGTTCATAATTTAGACAAAAATTTTTTTGGCCCGTGATTCTGTCGCCTCAAATCCAGTATTGTGATCATTTTAATAATATGCATGTGAAATGTGAATAATCAAATCCGTGTGTCTGTTCCCAGCCTTTACATCTTTTTTAGACTGTCTCTTACACTTAGACTGTCTCTTCAGTGCTGTAGTGTCCTCCTAGCCAAGCACACTTCATCACAACTTTCCCATCTGATTTTACTCTTTGCCTCTGTAAAATCTGGATCATGGGCAGTGAAAGGCTCCAGTGGTTTCCGTGTACATAACTCAGTACATAGATGTATTATTGCTTTTAAAACAAATATGGTGCTACCAGTTGGCCTGGGGCATTTGGAGGTGGTGCCTGCTTCCTGCCCATATCATAGCAAAGCTGTGGAAGAATGCAGAGTGAGCTTTCTCACTTGGGATGTATGCAGCCCGTACCCTGCAGCGCATTGTTTCAAATGTGTATATATTTCATGCTTGACACTTTCCATTCTGATCAACACAGCATCCTGCTTGATTTTAACAAAATAAATACTGTGTCTTCAAGTGAAAAGAGTGGATCTTTCATTTACCTACATTACAACTTTTTTAAGAAAATCAAAATATCAGGGCCAGGAGTATAGCTCAGTGGTAGAGCACATGAATGCAAGGAATTAGGTTTGGTATCTACCACAAAACAAAAAAAGGAAAGAAAAAGAAATTTCAGGCTATCTTCAGAATGTATCAGATCCTTAAACTGGTTTTCTGCTTATGACTTACAAATCATAAGCTTTAAGGCCAATCAGTTTGCAGTTGTAACAGAGTCAGGGACACAGGGTATATTGGTTAGCTATTGTCTCAATAATGCTGTGTAACAAACAGGTACAAGTTCCCAGCAGTTTGCAGTGCCAAGTGTTTACTTAGCTCTTGAGTTTACAGATCAGTTGCTGATCCACACAGGGCTCTGGGCCACACACCTCTCACCTTCCTACTGGGAGTACCAGTCTGGCCTGGGCCACGTCCCTGGCCAGGCATCACAGAGCAAGCCCCGTCATAAAGCCGTGTGTCCTGGCTTTGGTCATTTCACACCTGCTGACCTTCCACGGCCAAAGCACAGCTCAGTGCCAAAGGTAGAGTGGCAGGGAGTGGACCAGGCTCCCCCTGTTCAGTGGAAGGAACTGTGGAGACACAGGGCCAAGATGGATGCCTGGAGGTGTGAGATTCGAGGTGTTCTTGGGTTCCACCCGCCACTTCAGTGTCTGCTAATACAGAGAGGCACTCGGCACCCCAAAACCACAGAGCCAACACACCTGGAGCAATGGCTTCCTGGCTGTGTGGCCCTGAGCAGCGAGCTGGCCTCTCTGAGCCCCGTGTCTTCTCCTGTCACCACACCTGAGCTGCTGTGTGGTGGGTGTGTGACTGAGCCGGGGACCCGGGTCTGGGTCACACAAGTGCTGTGCACACTCTGATCAGAGTACCTCCTCGTGTCTGCAGGGGACAAGCTCCTGGGCCACAGTGGATGCTGATGCCAGAGACAAGGCTGGAGAGAGTGGAGGGAAATGCCTGCATCTCTGGTGGTTTTGTTTTTTATTTTACTGCTTAAAAGATTATTTAAGCCAGGCATGGTGGCACACGCCTATGATCCTGGCACTCAGGAGGTTGAGCCAGGAGGATCGCCATGACTTCAAGGCCGGCATGGGCATATAGTGAGTTCGAGGCCACTGTGTAGTTCTGAACTACATAGCAAGATCCTGTCTCCAAAAAAGCCGAAAAAAAAAAAATTTATTGAATTGCCATTGTAGTACAGTTAAAAACACTGGAGCTGAGGAAGTCATTCCCTTCTATCCTTTTCATTCTAACCAGCACCCTATGCCCATTGAGAGGCAGAAAATAAAATAACAAATCCCCAAGAGATTTCTGATGCTCTAGGCCAGAGCGCGTGCCTGTTAGATCTCCTAGCCTGACCTTCACTCGCCTTCACTCTACTCCAACCTCAGTAAGTGTTCATAAATATGTGTTACATGGCATGCATGTAGTCGAGATCAGGGTGAATTCTGGGATAAGCGTATGTGCATGTTGAGAGCCCCTGAGACGGCACAGCATCCAGTCAGTCATTCCTGTCAATCATATCTAGAGATGCAAGCGAGGCCCCTGGGCGGAGGTGCATATCCTTTAAATTCTAAAAGCCTGATTTATTGGGGGCCATTGTTACTCCTGTGTGCCATGACCTGTGTGCGCTGCTTTTGCGTTTCTGTCACCCTGGCATCACTTCTGTCGGTAGCCTATGTTTTGTTGGCCTGGGTTTGCCCTGAGCACAGCTTGCCATGATCTTCAATAAATGTAGCTGCTTGCCACTTGCTACTAGGTATATGCTTGGCTATTCTCTGCTCATTATACACAAGAGCCTGGACTGTAACTGCCCGTGACATGGTCACACTAAGAAATCCAGAAGTCTGGAACGCGTCTCACTGAGCCAAAGTCAAGGCGTGGACAGGGCGTCCTGGGCCGCCCTTTCTCGGGGCTCTGAAACAGAACCCATTTCCTCCCTTCCAGCTTCTCGGGGCCGCCCCTTCCTTGTCTCCTGCTTGCTCCTCCAGCCACAAAGCCAGCAGCTTAGGCTCCTGGCATCCCTCTCATCCCGGTCCAGCCTTCCCATCTCCTTGGCCGACTTAGACCCTCCCGCTCCCTCTGCAAGCCGCCTGTGAGGACACTGGGCCCACCCAGCCCGCGCCGGACCAGGTCGCACCTCAGGACCCTGCTTTGGTCACACCCCCGAGGGCTCTGCTGCCCGGGAGCCCCACATCCACACAGCCCTCCCTCCCTGCCTGCTTCCTGCTTTCCTTCCTTCCTCTCTGATTATTTCTCCTTCCGTTTGTGCATTTGCCTTTGGTCTTTTTTAAAGAAACAGGATTATACTAATCACGTATGTTCAAAATCCCCTATTTACTTAGTAAAGTTGAAAAGTATTTTCTTAATTATTCTTCAAAATAATTTTGAGGTGCCGTGTAATAACCCACTGTCAGAATATAACATGTTATGCTAAGGATGTCTTCTAAATGTGTTGTAAGGTGTTTCCTTCAGTCCCGGACAGAATCTCATTGTGCGTGTTTTGCATTTAAATCGCCGTGCACATCTCAGCTCTCTCGCTCGGAAGAAATTCCTCATTATGAAAATGCTGTAGCGAGGGACGCCACCGGGGTTTTGACTTCTGTGTGACATTAGTGCTCAGTAGCACGCAGCTGACACTCTGTGCCTTTTTGGCAGCTCACTCTCTTAGAGAAGCTGCTCTGAAGCTCCTGTCCCCAGCCGTAGCAGGCCAGGTTGTCACAAAGGAGGCACCCTCCCCACATGCGGCCCTTGTTGTTCCCATGTGCACCTTCCTCCGGCAAGTGCCATTCAGGACCCGACTAGAAGGGGTCATGTCCCCTGAACTAAACAGCACCTGTCCTAGCGTGTGGCTGTTCAGTGGCCTTTCACACCTCAGCCACATCCAGGTGGGTGCCGCTTCTGCTAACGCTCGCACGCGTACAGGGCCACCGCCTTTTTGCGACTGTGCGCCTCTGCACGGGAAGTGGGCCACACACCGTTTCTGAGGGGCAACAAGTTCAGAGAGAGGAGACGGTCCGAGCCGTTCGCATGCGTCTCGATGGCCCGTAAGTGAATGTGCTGTCCTCAGAGGCTAGCAGAGAGAGGCAGGGTGTGCAGCGAGTGCCGGGCCCACGTGAAGGACGGTGTCACTGGCCCGGCCAGCCGGCCGCTCAGAACACGGCAGTGGGGGCGGGGAGGGCGGAACGCGGTGACCGTGGAAACTGCAGCACAAGGGCTCGGCGCCCGGAGCCAGGCCCGTCGTGTAGCTGGGAGCTCCTGGCTCCTGGACCGAGACGCCAGCGCGAAGAAGAGCCGCTGAGGACTCTGCGAGGACCCGTGTCCGTCGGCCCTGTCGCGGCGGAAGACACCACGCCGGTTAGTGGGGACTCTGTCCTGCACTCTTGTGTATTCTTTTGATTGTGGTAAAGTAGCCGTGGCGGAAAATGTGCCTTTTACTCTTCTCAGTACACAGCTCGGTGGCACTAAGTATGTTCACATGGTTATGTGTCTGTCATTGACATCCGTCTCCAGACCTCCTCCCCTTCCCCACGGGAAGCTCTGTCTCCACGAACTGCCACCCCCCTTCCTCCCTGTCCCCAGACCCAGGCCACCACTTTCTCCCGTCTGTCTCTGGAGCTGACTCTCTGCGGACCCCGGAAGGCGAATCACACAGGCTGGGACCCTTTCTCCCGCCTCTCCGGGAGCTGCGGCAGCAGCCTCGAGGGCAGTGCCTAACGTGACCTCAACAGAAATGCTCCTAGTCGCCTGGACCCACTCGGGCGCCGGGATGCCACGTTCACTGTCCCTTGCAAGTAATTTGTCCAGGATGATCTGGCTGACGAGAGGACTTTATGAATACGGCGCCAGCCGGGATGGGTCCGGCCACGGAGGCGATTCCTGGAGTCAGCCTGCAGCAGCCCTCACCTGCCCTCCTCTTCCAGCCGCCCCTTACGGGAGCCACTCCAGACCCCTCAGTGCTCCGGGCCCGGCGGCCCTGTCTGCTGCCCCCGCTCCCCTTCTTCACCGCCCCACCCGGGGAGCCACCCAGGGTTCAGTGCAGGTCCCGACACAGTGGCCTCCCCTCCTCCCATTTCTAGCACCTGGCCTCCTCCTTGTGGAGGAATTAGGACAATTTTCCTTCAGAGAACTCCTGCCCCCCATGTAGCGTCCTGTCTGCATCTTCTCTCCTGCAGTGTGCGTTTGCAGCTGCCTCACAGGCCGATTCCATCTCGCCATTTGTCACCTGAATGTCTCCATTTCCTTCCAGAGTGAATCTTCCTTGAGGCGGACACGGGAGCTACTCGTCTTCCCAACACCCAGGAAGGTTTGTGCACATCATAGAAACTTTGCACACTGCTTGCCTCTACGTCTGTCTTCCTCATCTTCCAAGGACACCACCACATTGGATTAGGGCCACCTTCTAAAACTCACTCGAGCTTGATGACCTCTCTCTGCGTACGGTCTTAGTCTAACTTGACATGTCTTTTGAGGGGACACAATTCAAGCCGTATGCTCAGATGGATGACTGCATGGGAAATGCAGATGGGAGGGAGGAGGATGTGATGGGGAGGGGTTTCTCCCACTCTGGGATATGGGTGGTGCTTGAAGAAGCAGGCAGGGAAAGGGAAGCAAGTGAGTATTCCCAGAAAGGAGGCAAGGAGCACCTTAGCAAACCCCAGCTCTTTCGAAAAGGGGAGGGATCAAGAGCTGGAGGGGTGAGGGAGAGGAGGGAAAGGAGGTGAAAGAAGAAATGAAGAGGCCGGATGTCCAAGAAGCAAGTCCACACAAGGCATGTAGACAGTATGTACTGCAAACATGTACACAAAAAGAAAGGGCATCAAGAGATGGATGATGGGCAGAGGCAGGGAAGAGACAGAGAATGAAAAAGGGAATTAAGATGTATCATGCACGAGTACCAACTCCTCACGTGGAATGTAAACATACACTGCAAATATGTATGATAAAGACAGAGGTGACAAAATGAAAAGGCAAAGGAAGGATTTGGGATATAGCGCTGTGTAAAGTCCCTAGATTCAATGTCCACTATCTGCCTTTTCAGAAGTGACACTTTTCCACAGTGGCCAAATAGACATAGCAGCAAATTTACCATCCGAACCATTCTGAAGTAGAACTAGTAGCATCAGTATATTGAATCAGTTCCCCTTGCGGTGCACAAGGATGCTGACGTTGCCACGTCCTCGCTCATACTTATTTTCCATTTTTTTGGATGAGAGGATTGTCCTCTGAGAGGTTTTTATTCAAGCTGAGATGAGCCAAGGAGCCAAGTGTTGTATATTTTTCTGTCTGCTCCTATGAGTCAGGCTTCATGTTTTAGAGGGCGCCAGAAGGGCCTGGATGGCCGCTACTGTAATGACGCGGGGTCCTCTGCTTGTTGCTGCTCCTCTTTTGTGGCCCTGGGCGTGGAGCCCGGGGCCTCGTGCATGCCGGGCAAGTGCTCTGCCCTGAGCGACGCCTGCAGCCCCTGTGGATCCTCTTGATGGGAATGAACCCCATCAGGACAGGCAGGAAGCACTCTCCGTGAGGGCTCCGCAGTCTGCACTGTCATTAGGTCCATGCCACTTGTGGAACCTGCACATGTCCCTTAACCTCTTTGTGCTCTATCTCCTCAGGAGAAACATGGGGATCCAATTTTACATCTGGCACTAGACACTCAGAGTGTTCCGTGTATTACCATCCACCACACTCACGCGAGGGACTGACCTTATACAAAGCCCAGGATAGACCTGTAGTGAATATTTTATGAAAGACAAGGAATCTTTAGGCCAGGTTCACTACCTCACGTTTCCCCTAACAATGCTTCCTTTCTTGTAGGTGGTTCATCGCTTTTCGTGTTGGGCGGACGTTTCTCCCTTCCTGCAGAATGATTCCCGCTTCGGGGAAGCGTATTTCTCATTCCGTCTTCCTAAGTTGGACAACGATCCCCCACAGGCATGGGTAAATGTGCATATAAGTTACATGTAGTCTTCGTAGTTGGCCTTTAGGAAAACCTGTCCCCACCCCACTGGGTTCAGACGCGGACAGCACCAGATCCCTCGAGCCCGCACATTCTCCTGACAACCGCAGTATTCTCCTTCCTGATGCCCTCTCGCCATCAAAGCTCCCTCATCCTGTGGTCCGTTCCCTCAGACCTCCTTTGCCGAGGAAGCGCTCTGCACAGCGAGTTCTCAGAACTGGCCGTCACTCCCACACCTGTCTCGCTGAGGCAACTTTGCCAGTAGACTGCTGCTTTCTCCTGATGAGAAAGCACATTGCACCGAAGCCTGGGCACAGTGGGGCCTCGGTCCAAACAGCAGACTTCCCGGGAAGGAACTAGACTTTGGCGGCCCCTAGAATGTTTCCCACGGGCAGCACCCACATCGTCCACGTGCTGGGGCAGGCCTTACCACCACCTGTCTGGGAATCGACCCCAGGGGTTGCCCCCCAGCTGTAAGTTTCTTACTATGGCCGACACTTCCACGCATTCGAATTGACGGGAGAGTCACATAACTGGCTTCGCAGTGTAAATATGAAGTCCACGTTTTGCTTCCTAGAAGATATTTGCTGCACATGGAATACATCAGGACTGTTCTAAGTTGCGACGAATAAACCAATACGCAAAGGCAGAGTTTTGAGCAGCAAGTGGTTAAAAATAAGTCATCAGAAATGAGTGAGTGACTCTTCGAATCTAGATCCATAAGGTCACGTCCGCGCGACCTGTGATTATAAAGTATGTGTACCTTTCATGACACAGCATGACAGATAGGCTGGGGGCTCGTCTCGCTGGTAGAGCTCTCCCCAGCAGGAGTGAAGTGCTGGGTGGGTTCAGTCCCCACTAGTGCAAAACAAGCCAGTGAGCAAACAAAGAAACAAACTGTGGAAATGCAGGGAAGTAAGAATGAAGGCTCCTCTCTACCAAACGGATCTCCTTAGAATTACTCCACTCGTGTCCGTCTTTCAAACACTTTTGAAAAAGTATGCTCATATCTATTCGTATACACAAAGTCGAGCAGGTATGTTTTTCCTTTAACACAGATGGTCACACCATACATTTTGTTATTCACTCTGGGTTTTACATTTTATTCATTTTGGGTATGTTTTTGGTCTCTGCCTACCTTTCATATGGATTGACTCTTTCTTGGTAATGGCCACGCAGTTTTCCACTACAGTTTTCGACACACCATAATTTATGTGAACATCCCTCCATGAGGCTTTTGGTTATTTCCCAGTTTCTCTATTGCAAATGGCACCGAAATGAACATGACTGCATGTGTTTGCCCAGAGGGCTGAGGATGAATCGTCAGGGTGGGAGTCTACAGACAAGACATACGAACATTTCCACTTTTGAAAGATAGCGCCACACTGTCTTCCAAAATCTCCTACAGACTCATACTCCTGCAGCCGTCAAGCATTCCCAGGCTTCTCCTCCCCTCCTCTCCCCTCCGTTCTTGTCTCTCTTCTCTCTCCTCCCTCCACCCGTTCCTTCTTTCCTTCTTTCATATCTCTCCATTTCTCCTTCTTGCTTTCTTTTCTTTCTTTGAGACAAAGTGTCAGTGTGTACCCCAGACCAGCCACGAATCACGGTGTAGCCCCGGCTCAGCTTGAACTTTGGATCCTCCTGCCTCAGCCTCCTGAGCGCTGGAATTCCAGGTGTCAGAGCACACACAGCTGCTAGGCTTCTTTTTATTTTATCTGAAATGTTTAGGATGGTAGTATGTATATAGATCGCTGAACTAGAACTTTCATACATGGGAAACGACGTGTAAATACTCGCCACTCTCTGAGTTCTGTTCTGTGTCCCCTGCCTTGCTGTTCCCGCCTGGACTTCCTCCCTCCTCGACCTCTCTGCAGCTCTCCTGGAGTGAGGCAGTGGGTCTGCGCCCTGACCGTCCACCTGTTTGCTCTGCTGGCCTTGGCGTTGGGGATCATCCTGGTGAAGAGCGTATCCTGGCGTGTGTGGGAATTTGACAGTCAGGTTGTGCCCGTCGCCTTCATCGGCCTTTGGGACGCTCAGTATTATGTCAGGAGAAACGAGTCTGGCTTGGTGTTTGACATGCTCGTAGACTACAGCATCCACAGGGGCTGGACTCTCGCGACCGAGCTTGAGTATGCAAAGGACATAATGGTGCTAGTGAATTTTATGCAGGCGATGGCCGTGATTTTGAACACAGCGGCCCTTCTGCTCAGCAGGTTGAAGCCCACCTACCCAGACTTCGTGCGGTTCTATTATAGACTCTCGGCCCTCCTCCTTTTCCTCAACTCTGGCTGTGTGGCTCTGGCTGTGAGCTGGAACTACGCCATGGACATTTCTGGCCAAAGCACCCTTGATTTCCCAGCTGACTTTCCCGTTGGCAAAGAGGCTGTGACCGAGAAACATGTGTCCTACGTCTTCCCACTAGGGATCGTCACTGCCACCCTGTCCCTCCTCGGTGGCGTCCTGTGCTTTGGGGCCATGAGCTTGCCAAAGCCCAACGCAGTGGCCCCGGCAGGTGTGCCCTGAGCCTCTCAGGAGAGCTCAGACCCGAGGGCCGGGGCTGTGGGAAGGCCTGATGGCAGGGTGCAGGAAGAGACGCCACCTAGGTGGCGTGCTGGGGGACTGTTTCCTCTGCAAATAAAACCTAAGCCCTTGCTTTCTCAGCGTGCGTCTCACGTTCCTGCCTCCTCCGCTCCGTCAGTCCATTCCTTCTTTGAAGGGTCTCATTTCCTGAAATCTGCCGCCGACACTTCCCGTTGATGTCTGCCCCCACCCCGACGGGTAGGGAAGTGTGCTGGCTGGCGTGTGCCAGCTCACATCAGTGACCATGACCGACTCGGGCCGGCCCCAGGCGTGGAGACGGGCTCCCATGGGCACGCAGGAAGTGCCCGTTCTCAGAGCTTAGCGGTCCGTCGGATGTGATTGCCGGTGTGGTCAGGGCGCGGTCGCCCAACCTCGGCACTGCAGACGTTTTGGGATGGGTGCTTCGAGGACCAGGGAGGCTGCGCTGTGCGTCCAGGGTGTTAAGGAGCATCTGCTACCTCTCCCCACTGGAGGACAGGAGCGGCTCTAGTTCCCCCGATTGCAAAAAGCCCAATGTATTGACATCTGCAGATGTCCTCTGAGGGGTGAGTGTGGCCCTGCTGAGAACCACTGGTCTGGCTGTAGCCAGTGACCCAGGCCAGTGGAAGTTAAGGGTGTGTCGAGGGCATGTTGACGAAATTGCTAACCTAATGGAAAGACACAGTTGCTTCTGTTCACGAGCAATTTGGTTCCCGAACAGAAGCGAGAGGCAAAATTTTGCTTCTGCTCTTGAGCTGTGCATCAGGCGACGAACACAACTCTGGCTGTCTTCCCCAGAATCGTGGAAGAAATAACTTCCCGAACCACGGTACCCCTGAATACCGCAATCATGAAATTTAAAAAGAAAACTATCCATTCCTGTACATCAGTGACGACTTCTTTTTGCAGTTCTGGGGATGCAGCCCATGGCCTCGTTCAGTCTAGGCAAGCACTCCAGCACTCAGGCATACCCCTAGGGCCTGCCAAACTTTCTTCTTTTTGCTGGTGAAGTTTATTTTGTGCTTTGAGTATCTTTCTAAGGCATTACAAACTACAAAATCAGTTTAAAGGAGAAGGCTTTAAAGAAACACCGTTGTACACTATGATCCTGCAAATCGAATGGATTTTCACAAAGAGAACCTGAAAAAGGCAGAGAAGACCTTACGGAAATCATCTATTATCGAGTGGCTGGACGGTTCATTCTGAGTATTTCTGGTTTTTCCCCTTCTTGTGGCTACCATACTACCGTCCTCCATCGCACCGTTCCCTTGCTGTCAGGAGAAAACTGATCTGTACTGCTGATTTCCACCTAGGAAATACCACCCAATATGAGCAGTCAAGAACAACAGAATATGCAGTTTGTGCTTTTCAAAACATTAACGGTGTTGTGATTGATGCATATGATGACAAAGACACACCGAAAACATACAGAAGATGTTTTCCCCTGAGGAGAACGCAAACATTATTTTATACCAAATTACACTTTCAACCCCCAAAATATAAAATACCAAAGCTTTTCCGCATCACAAAGAAATGACAAATGTTGACCTTCAAATAAAACACACACACAGAAAAGTTCAAGATGAGATTCAACCATTGTAATGTAACATGTAGACTGACTGGCCAAAATATTAAATTACAAATAGCTCAATTTGATGCATCTCAGTAGACTTCCATTTGAAACAACAAAAGTTACTGTTTACCAACAGGAAATAGAACAGTGATACTGTTCCTATCATCCAATTTGAAATACGCCACGGCGAAAAAAAAGAAAAAAGCCATACACTGAATAAAGGAATCAAACAGGCAGTGAACTTTTATAGGAGCAAGAGAACTTCAAGGACTTAAAGAAAAATTTAAATCACTGGCATCTCTTTTATATGATGGTTAAAAAAAAATAAAGAACACTGTAAGTAAAGCAAGACTTTTTATTAGCAGCATAACCTAAAAAATAGGAAAGTTTGGACTAAACTCTAAAAGACCAATATTATCACCAAAACACACATTTCTTGAGATAAGGGGCAAAGTTCCCATTGATGGGAAATAGGTTTTGTTTGTTTGTTTGTTTCCCACACAGTGACAACAAGAAAAATTACATTGAGTGAGAAATCTTTTTCTGTAAGTAATCTTAAATACCCGCAATAATGTAAATCTTAGGAAATATAATCTTCAACTCAGCGTTGGAAGAGCTTATGACTAAACATACTCAAATTGTATTGCTTGGCACCAAATTTTCCAAAATTAAACAGTTGTTTAAACCACAATGTTCTTAAATCGTATTTCAAAGCTTCATACCTGCTTTTATTATCTGAACAAAAACATTCGATGGTAATCCAGACTGAATTCTGCCATATGCAAGTCATAGTTCACTTTAAAACAAAAATGATCAGTTTTCCGTTTTGTCAAAGTCACGCTTTAAAGATATTTATAAAAATTAACTAGGATTTATCTGTGGCCAACAATGGACCCACAGAGCGTTTTCTTATGGCACTCTGTGGGAAGTCTTTGTTCCTTCTTTCCTTTCTGCTTCTGCTTCGGAAACATCTTCATCAGCCTCTTGTTCCTCCGCCATTGTTTTCAGAGTGTGAGAAAATTCTGATGATTGTCTTGAAGGCTATGACTGTGGTTTGTGCCATTCTAAGGACAAAGGTGACCTGCCACAACTGTCCTAGCAAGTCCTAATAACAGTTCCGAAAACAAAGTCGCTAAAGCAAAAATTGCATCTGATCCCCAGACTGGTAGTCCAAGGTCTTGGATAAAATAGCCATCTCAACTCCTCACGTACAGAGAGCCCAAAGAGTGCTGACAAACTATACGTCAGAATAGAACTCGGACCGAACCATGATGAAAAGTGCCCGTGACCCTCCCACTCTTTTTCACTCACACAGTTCAGGAAGTCCTTCTTAGTCCTTGGACTCTGCTGGTGTCTAGTTTCACCAGCTTCGCAATGCTAAATCCTAGGAAGAGCAGCTGTGATAAACCGTCCACTCGGTCCTGTCTGCTCTGTGCCATCTGCTCTTGCAACGTTAACCTCAAGATCTTCTCCCCATTCAGCAAAACCTTCCCACTTGGTTGAAGATGTGGGCAAGCACCTGTCCCAGAAATAATATACCTGCCCTACCTCCCTCTAACTCTGCCTCTGAAATAACCTCCTTTGGAATCGATGTAATCCGTGCAATTTTCTTTTTTATAAACACTTGCCTAGGAGTATCAGAAACCTAGCATAAGTATCATGTCTTAAATTCAAACTAGTTTCTGCCATTCCCTTATTGACTTGGGGGACCAAGTCCCATCTGCGCACAATTACGCAAAGCGCTAGAGTTACTTCCAATCAAGGGAGCCACCAAACCCTAATGCAAAGCAGATGATCCATTTCTTAACATGCGAATTGTAGGAGTGTCGAACATCATCGTTAAAGAGATGTGCGAATGAAGACATTCGAACTGACATTGTCCTAATGCTCTTTATGACCGAAGAAGGCCGTTGGTAGCTCAGTCATAGTCCAGATGAACACCTTAGAGTACGAGGTTTGGGCGCTTGCATTTGCTTCTGGCGAGTTCAGGTTAGTTGAACATCTTGAGTATTTATACGATTGTATTCGGTCTGGAGCAGTGATGGCGAACCTCTCAGAGACTGAGTGCCCAAAGTGCAACCCCAAACCCACTTATTTATTGCAAAGTGCCAACACTGCAATTAAAACTGAATACTGAAGTTTTACTTTAGAAAGAACAATTCATACGTTAACATCTTTTGTCTTAAAAACACAGTAACAGAGCATTCAATGATACAAACAGCTTTTTATTGCAAGTGAGAGTTTGCATTTGGTGTGCTTTTGCACGGTTACTGTGATCTTTGCTGCTGCGTGCATGTTGATAATTTGTAGACCTCGGCTCATACTTTGTCAGTTTGAGAGCAACGCGTGCAGCACTCGGGTACCTGTTAGTCTGCTTCTTGCATCACGTTTGATAGAATTCCAAGCTGAAAACAGCCGCTCACAAGCATAGGTGGCCGGGGCGACTTGGCTCACGTGCCAACAGAGACGGCTGTGCGTGCCCGCTGCGACACGCAGGCCACAGGTTGGCCACCGCTGGTCTAGAGGGTTAGACGCCGGGCAGGCAGCCAAGGAGACGGGTGGATTTGGAAGTCCTGGAAGTTCTGCTCTCCGGGAGTTTGCAGAACTAGCTCGTCCTCCTCTCTATCGTGCACAGAGAGCTCAAGCGAATCACGAGATGTCCTCAGATCTGCATGCTAACCTCAGTAGGGTTATTTGTCTAGCACCCGCCTGGCTATCTGGAATCTAGAAATGGCACAAAACGGTCTTTTCGTCCAGTTTGGTTTTTATGCACTCTGATGAAAGTTTGCTTTTTTTATTTTTTTCTTGGCACAACAGAGAGATATTTTTGAACTAAACCTGATCAATTAGCTTTGTGATTTCCATGCAATCAGGACGTTTTTTCTTAAAATCTGGGAAAGTCCTGTGGCCAGGGTAATAAAATTATGTAACATTTGAATTTTTTATGGTACTGGGGATTGAACCCAGGGCCTTTGCACTGAATTACATCCCCCATCCTTTTTTATTTTTATTTTGAGACAGAGTCTCAAACTTGTGATCTTTGTACCTCAGCCTTCCAAGTCCTGAGATTACAAGTCCGTGTCACACACAGTGCCTGGTTATGTTGTAAACATTTTCTTTCTTTGTTTTGTGAGACAGGGTCTGTCTCTAACTCAGGCTGACCCTGAACTCACTACGTAGTGCTGGGATTACAGATGTGCTCCACCATACCCAGTTTTGTTGTAAACATTTTTCACATTGCATTTGTGTGTGTGTGTGTGTGTGTGTGTGTGTGTGTGTGTGTGTGCTGTCTCACTGGGAACTGAACCCAGGGTCTATGCACTGAACTACATACTGAGTCCTTTTCTTATATTTATTTACTTACGTTGGGACAGAGTCTAATTCACTGAGTTGTAATTCCTGGGCTCCAATTTTCGATCTTCCTGCTTCAGCCTCCTGGGGGACTCCTGAGATTACAGGCATGAGTCACCACAGCCAGCAACGTTGTTTGTTTCTTAGTATTTACCTTTTTACAAAGCAAAAGTGACAGGGAGATTTGAGGCATTGGGAAGAATATCGCATC
>PVJO010020050.1:0-32912 GCA_004026905.1 Hystrix cristata | reverse complement strand
GTTCCTTTTTCCCTACAGCCCCGCCAGCATTTGTTATTGGTTGATTTTCCCATATACGCGGTTCTTTCTGGAGTGAGGTGGAATCTTAACGTTGTTTTGATTTGCATCTCTCGAATGACTAGTGATGTTGAGCATTTCTTCATATATTTATTTGCCATTTTTATTTCTTCGTCTGAGAAATGTTTATTCATTTCAGTTGCCATTTTTGGATTGGGTCTTTAAATTTGGGAGGTTTAAACAATGACAATTTTCACACAAAAAGGTTTTTCAATAAAAACCTTCCATTGAGAATTTTTATATTAATTTTACTCATCACTATACTTCAGGTTTTCATATTGCATCTTTTAACATGGATTACACATGGTTAAACCTTTCCCAAAGGTAAAGCAATGTGAAAAATTTATCTTAATTTGTTGTAGCAGCAATAAGCAACTTTTCCTGTAAGCACCTATTGCACTAGAAACGAGAAAAGTTATGGCGCAAGCATTTTATCTTTATCTTCGTAAAGATAAATATACCATGTATACACACACACACACACACCCTGTGGAAAGGAATATACAATAGTAATGTTACCTTATGTGTTACTTAACTTAAAGAGGTGTGCATGAAATTGAAGATTAAATCATCCTAGAATGAAAGGAAATAGACACGAGAGTGTTACTCAAACTCCCAATGAAAAGTTTTTCTTTCTTCTTTTCAAACTCATTATTGTAGGATATTCACTAACCTTGACCAAAATCAAGTATACTTAAGAAATTGAGTTCAATGCATTTTAAGGAAAGTCTTTACTTTGTAGCATTCTCTACAGATTTGGAGTCATGCTGCCCTGTGATATATTTTGTTTGCTTTTATTGAAATACAAGTTTTCAGCACATAAAAAGAAAACTCAAAGAATTAGAGTATTGTCTTGATTCTTTGTGTTTTCCAAGGCATGTCTTTTAAGTTGGTATCCCATGAAGCATTTTAAATTTTGTCTAAAGAAATGATTTAAAATAAATAAATTTATTAGTTTCTTGTCTGTTATTAGAATTAGGATTATGATAAATTTTAGTGGACATAATGAAATGGATTTATATTGGCAAGTTGATTTGTTTCATAGGTTTGATAAAGTAAAACCCAGAAAATCAAACCTTTCTTTTTTCTGGTTGTAATTGCTAAAATGACTGTTGAACTATCCCAGGTCTGTACATTTGAATCCATTGTTCTCTTTATTTTGCTATTTGACCTCAATCTACTCATAGAAGTTGTTGTTCCTCATTCAAAAATATAAGGGAGATACCAAATTGCTTATAAAAGTGCTACAAAGGACATATTAAAACCTCTCAAGCATATATACTAGTCTATGGACTGTCTAACATACACATTTTAACAAAATTTTAACAAAGCTGCTAAAATTAACACTGAGCTGCCACCAACATGTCCTCAAATTGTATTGTGCTTATTGGCCTATAGAAGAAGACTGATGAATAATCAAAATAGAGCTTTCACGTCTTTAAATTGGAAAAAATTCTTCCAAATCTGTAAATTCTAAAACGAAGTGAAGGCCGGGGATTTAGCTCAGTGATTAGAGTGCTTGCCTTGCAAGCACAAGGCCCTGAGTTAGATCCCTGGCACCACAAAAAAACCAAAAAAACAAAACAAAACAAAAAAATAAAACGAAGTGAAACATTGATTTAATCATTTGTTTTTAAGAAATATTGTGCGCTAATCCAGGTAAGTATGATTCACAGGTTTGTAGAAGGTCAGATGTGGAATGGATCTTGTATGTTACTTAGTCTAGCCCTCTAAATTTCCATCCACAGACACGTGCCTACAAGTTCCCAGTTTTCTAGTTAGGGACAGAACTGAAATTGAAATTCAGTGCAAAGATTTATGAAGTGCTCATTTCACAAACCTCCTTATTTCTCTTTGCATAGATTTCCAGGAAATAATACTACACAAAATATTATCCTGCATTTTGTTGCTATAGGACTCAATGCTTGAAAAGTTGTTAAAGTTATTTATTCTTAGTTCCTTATTGAATGACATATACTACTAGCAGGGAATAATATTCTCAACTGTTACTCAGTTAATGTTTACGTACCGGGTACAACTAGTCTTGGATTCACTACCAAAGGTTGGCTGGGAAATAACCACAAAGGTAGTTATGTTCAGGGAAGAGGCTGAAGAATGAAGAATAGATGAGAGATCAGTAATAATTTAATGCTCCATTTTATATAGTTCCTTTCCTTAATACCAGTAACTCTTTCTAACTTTTGTTATTAAACTATGAGCAATGTGAAGAGAAGAATAAAGGCTTCTTCACTTTTTAACTTACTTTCCCTCTTCTGTTCAACGTATGAAACTCTGAGTAAATTCTATTTCTTAAGTGAGTAAGTGATTATAACTCCCCTTTGGCAAATGCATCAGATTGTCTGGGTCTAAATCCCAGCTGTACTAAATGCATATTAACTGTGTAGCCGCAGCGTACTAATTAACTTCTTTGACACAATTTCCATAATTTGTAAAATAGGTACAAAACAAAATTTACATTGTAAGATCATTTTGAAGATTAAATAAATCTATACTTGTTAAGTGCTTAAACTTTGCTTATATAGAGGAGGAAAAATTTTATCTCTACCCTCTTAGGGTTTTTGGATGGACCTACAAATTAAATTGCCATGAGATGGATTAACAGGAGAGAAACATACAAATTGATTTAATAAAATTTAATATGATTTAGGAGCCCCCTTAAGAAAATAATTGAAAGCTGCAGTGAGAGTTGAATACTTATGTACCGAGTTGGACAAAAAGCAGTATATGGTGAAAGTGTAATAAGGCAGGGGACTCGGGCTCCAGCAGTCTGTTGTGGAGAAGTATTTAGCAGAGTAAGGGCTACTTTTGTTTGGATGGATCCCTCTCTGCCTACACTCCCCGTCACTGGTGACAAGTATGTTGTTTTCTTCTTGTTTCTTCAACCAGAGGTTAATTTTACTTCCCCTGAGGACTTTTGTCAAAGTCTGGAGACATCTTTACTTGTCACGACTGGAGGGACAGGACTGGAATCTACTGGGCAGAGACCAGAGATCCTGCCAAGCCCCCTGCAATGCGCAGGGCAGCGCCCACAACTAATAAATGTCATTGTTTGCTTGAGGCTAAGGTAGAACATCTTGAATTGTTGCTGCTGCTATTACTACTATTCCTGCCACTGCTCCCAAGTAATACAATGTGGGTGTAGTCTTTTGAAACATTTTGTTGGTATTTACTTTGCTTATTTGCATACAGATATAAGATAATTTTTCTCAATTAACTTTAAGACCAGCTGTTTAGAGTAAGTGGAATTTAGCCAGCGTCTACTATCTTAATAGGAAAAGTTGCTTCCTGTGGATAACGTGTTTACTGAACTAAACTTTAATTTAGAAGAAGGGAAAATTAATGTAGTGAACTATACTGCTAACGCTGACCAGAGTCTGAGGTATTGAAATCAAACGCGCTTTTCAGTGGCCAATTTAACGTTAACATTTTCAAAGACCAAGAGATTCTATAGCCATGGCTTCATCGAAAGCGTTCAAGTCCACCAGTCAGAAGATGAAGAACGTTTATTTGATTGTGTAACACTCAAATTCTCATGTCATAAATGTGTAGTTCTATTATATTTTTGTTATTTTTGAATTCAGCTTGCTGAAGGGATGAAAATAGCAAGATGAAAGCGAAGGAAGAGAATCGTATTCTATGCCACTGTATTGCACATTCTTTGGGGGATTATTTAGAGCTGGGAATTTTATTTGAATGCGTGTTCTGAATTTTACATGTTGCAGTTAATTACTGCTGAAGGAAGTTCCGCAGATTTACTTTTCTGTACATAGTGTTATTCTCTACTCTTGGTCTGCAGATATCGGGAAGTAGATGCTCAGGATTAAACATGTACACAAACAAACCGTATCTACTTTTCTTTCGTTGTAGAATAGCGTTCGTGTCATTAGGAATAATACATGTGGAGAAGTTTTCAAGTTCTAAAGTCTAACACTTATTTTCATTATAAGTTAATTTTGAACCAGGTGGAATTTACTACACAGTTTCAAACTTGATTTTGAAAAAAATAAAAGTTAACTGAGTTCTTGTGATTTATCACTAAAAAAAAACGAGATTGCCAGGCTTTGAATGTGACTTTACATAATCATAAAAAATAGTTTAAGTATGGAAAAGTCTAAAATTCAACTTACTCTAATTCATTGCAATCCACAGTGTTTTTTTGTTTTTGTTTTTGTTTGTTCATTTTTGGCTTTTTGACTGGGATATCAAAATTTCTAGTGCCGTTTATTTTCTTTTCCCCATACTGCCCTCCTTCCACCCTTATTATAACAAAGCTCTGCATTACTTGGATTTGGAAATGACCTAGAGAAATTTTTCTTTACTATAAACTATGGACTTTTAAAGACTTTTTGATAATACATGATTTGTGACAACATTATGTGAAATCCTCCCTCCAACTCTGGTGATTCTCTCTCCAGCTCAGTCCTTTACGATTTTGCCTGAATGATGGAAAAATCTTTTCTGTAGTCGAGGTCCATCTGGGATGATCTCACTCTTTCCTTCCCTACCACCCACTTCCATTCCTCCTCCACGAGATACCTTGAGTATAACTCAGGCAAACAATTCCCTTCATGCCCATAACTCTTTAAAGAATTTGGAATAAAATCCAAACCTTAGTATTTATGTGTGCTGCCTTTTTTTTTTTTTAAATCATTCTGGTCTTGGCACAACCCTCATGTCTTCAGATAATTGTTCCCTGACTCTGTAGTTAAAGCACCACCCAGCCCATAGAGCCAATCTCTCTCTTTCTCACCTATACTTTCTGCGTAGCACTAGTTGAGCTTGAAAACTTGTGTCAACATTTCTGTTATTTTATGTACATTGTCAGTTATGTGCATTACGGTCTTAAGTCCATTAGGGCAAAGATTGTTGTTTGTTATGATTATCATTGTGCTCTTCTGTATAGATTAGCATTGGTATACAGCAGGTGCTTGTATTAGTTTTATTTTTAATACTTATCTCACAACATACAAGACAGGCAGTAGTTTTAAGGTAATTAAAATGTATTCTCTCATGATTTCATAGATCAGAAATCCAGCTGCTCAAGATCTGATCAGAATGAAATAAAAATACCAACTGGACTGTGTTATTTTCTGAAACTTAGGGTCCTGTTTCAAACTCACATGGCTGTTGGCATAACCGAGTTCCAAGTGGTCCTGGCGCCGAGATCCCTATTCTCTGCTGGTTACTGACCAGGAGCTGCTCCCAGCTCCCAGATACCTCCTAGAGTGCCTTGCCAAATGGCTCCTTCTGTGAATTTCTCTTGCTTTGAACCTCTATGACTTCTTCTGTATCCACCACTGTCATCTGATTCGGTCAGACTCCAAGGGAGGAAATTATGTAGGTGTCCAAGATTAGGAGCCATAATCTGGGGAGCCAGTTTAGAATTTTGGCAACTACATGCTCAATACATTCTGAATCCATAAAGTGCTGGCTTTCGACTTCTGTGACAAGTTTCAAAAATTGAAGAATGTGAAGATAAAACTAAGTACTTAGTTAAATTCTGCTAAGAAATACTCTTTGTTCTTTTGCATTAATGTAATGTTATTATGTACCTTCCTATATATTTTGAGAGTCCAACTTTGTTAAGCTCATTATGATTAATTCGAATTTGTCATCAGTTTTAGTGTATGTGCTGCCGAAGTGAACATTGGTCATCAGTTTATGGGCATGGCATGCTTGTTCGGAAGCAGCTAACTTTCAATTAGAAAATGAAATTTACTTTTTCACTTGAAATTGCTCTCTTAGTCTAATGTTTATTTTAGCTTTTATCAATGTTTTTGGTTTTCTGATAAGAATTTTGATGATATCATTAAGATACTATCATTCTCGTGACATTTTATTTAATCATTGTTTTATTTTCTTTTCAAAGTAAAAAATTACTAATATTGATTATGAAAATATCTTTATCATGATAGTCGATAAGGTAGAAAGAGCACTGTTTTTGTTTTTTTTTTTTAAATTTTATTTTAATGGTATATTTTAGATGTACATAATGATAACATTCATCACAGGGAATTTGTACCCATGCATGATATATCTTGTTGCTTCTTTTTTCCATTCCCCTCCCCTCTTTTCACCTCCTCCTCCCTCCTTATTTACAAAAGCTTTGTTTCCAAATTTTTTCCTTCTATTTCTTATTTCTCTTGTCCCTCTGTTCCTTCCCCCTCCCCCTCCCTTGTTCCCTTTCCCATTTGAACACTACCTTCCCTTTCCCAATATAATATATTATAGTCTTTATTTACACTTTCAGTTTCTCACACCAGGAAACAATGTGGTAATTAAACATGTGTGTCTGATTTATTTCACTTAAGAGTATGCTTTCAATATGCATCCATTTACCTAGAAACGTCTCAAACTTATTGTTTTTTTATGGCAGAGAAGTTCTCCATTATGTAAGAAAACCACATTTTCTTTATCCATTCCTCGGTTGATGGGCATTTGGGGTGTTTCCAAGATTTACCTATTACTAACTGTGCTGCTATAAACATGGGTGTGCATGTATCACTGTGGTATGATGCTTTTAATTCTTTTGGGAGGATTACAAGAAGGGGAATAGCTCGGTCAAATGGAATCTCTAGTCCTAGTTCCGTGAGAAACCTCCACACTGATTTCCATAGCGGTTGCACCAGTCTACATTCCCACCAACAGTGGAGAAGGGTTCCTTTTTCCCCACAGCCCCTCCAGCATTTGTTATGACTATTTGTTGCTAATAGCCATTCTTTGTCGAGTGAGGTGGAATCTCAGGGTTGTTTTAATTTGGATCTCTCGAATGACCAGTGATGTTGAACATTTTTTCATATGTCTATCTGCTGTCTACTTCTTCATCTGAGAAGTGTCTATTCATTTCAGCTGCCCACTTTTGGATTGGGTCTTTAAATTTGGGGGGTCTGATTTTTTTGAGTTCTTTATATATTCGAGCTATTAGTCCTTCATCAGAGGAATAGCTGGCAAAATTTTTTTCCCATCCTGTGGGTTGTCTCTTTACTCTGTTGGTGGTTTCTTTTGCTGTGCAAAGCTTTTTAATAAGATTAGATCCCAGTTGTTGATTCTTTGTGATATTTCCTGGGCATTTTGAGATTTGTTCATAAAGTCCTTGCCTACACCTATGTCTTCAAGAGTTCTACCTATTCTATCTTCCAGCAGATTTAATATTTCTGTTTTACTATTTAGATCTTTTATACACTTTGATTTTAGGTTAGTGCATGGGAAAAGATATAGGTCTAGTTTTAATCTTCAGCATGTGGAGAGCCAGTTTTTCCCGCACCATTTATTAAAGAGGTTATCTTTCTTCCAGTGAGGCTGTTTGGTCTCTTTGTCAAAGATAAGGTGACTGAGAGTGTTTGGACATGTTTCTGCATCTTCCAGTCTGTTCCATTGGTCCTGTGGTCTGTCTTTTTGCCAGTACCATGCTGTTTTTATTACAGTAGCTTTGTAATATAATTTCAGGTCAGGGATTGTGATGGCCCCTGCTTTGCTTTTGTTGCCCGGAATTACTTTTGCTATTCTAGGTTTCTTTCTACCTCATTCTATCAATAAAATGTATATTGAAATAAAAATATATGTGTAAGAGATAAGTCATTTGTAAAAGCAGCACATAGTAGGTATTCAGATAAACACCAAAAGTGAGAATTCTTTTCCCAGGTGTGACATGGATAGTGGTCCAAGTGTACATGCTATAAAGACAAATTCTTAAGCCTTTTCTCTGAATTACTAAATCAGACACTTTAGAACAAACCCTCAGAATCTGCATGAGACACAAACATCCCCACTTGTTATTTGCACACTAATGTTTGAAAACCACACATAATTAATCAGATAGAAGTCAAGTGTATTTTTGGTATCTCTATTGAAAAATGTTTTTCGTATTTTTTAAAGAATTATTCATTATTTAAAAATCCAGATTTATCTTTGTTTTGTTAAATTCTGCACACTACATTTATCAGATGTCATTTATTAAAATACATGCTGTGAAATTTAAGAATGTTTTGGCTTCTTTTTCCAAGGTGATTCAAACCAAAACTATTTCATCCCTCCCACCATCCATGTCTAAGAGTCCTGTCTTTATTTTCAAAAACAAAATTAAAGGAGGTAAACTATATTCACATTTTTATTCCTCAGTTTCACATTATAAAATAGGCTTATTTCTATTGATTTATATCTGGACTTGTGATTAGAAGCAGAATGTGATGTTCATACATTAAGTATATCTTAGTCTTCTAGAAATGAGAGTGGCAGTATGTAAGCATATTTTTGGAATGAAAATACAGATGTGGTTAAAATGCATAAAGACAATTAGAGAAAAGAGTTCACTGTCTGAAAGCAGTATATCCTGGAAAATCAACCAAAATCCTGAAGGTCAGTAAATGTTCATTATGTGTAATTCCACTAGTGAATGAAGCATAAGGAAAAGCACTTCAATTTTCTCTTTTAGGTTTTTACATTTTAACTCTTATAAATTAAATTTTAAAAGATGTCTTTCTTTTTTTTTTTTTCTGTAAGCCTGCCCCCTGACCTTCAGCTTGTCTAGCTCTTATTTCTGATTAGAACCTTGTGCACAATATTTCTTAGTAGCATGGAGTCTGATCATCGTGGAGCAGCATAACTAAGGTTCATGAAAAGCTTTGTTGCCATCATCCTTTGAAACTGGGAGAGAATGTGGCCCTTCTTCCTACTGTGTCACATCAGCCCAACAAATTATATCTGTCCCCTCACAAGGACTGCAAAACACCCAGATACATTTTCTAAAGCACAATTTGAAAATTTGAAAATGAGACAAATGGTGGACACAGCGTGCTCTTGACAGAGGCCGCCGCATTGAAGTTGGCAGAAGAGAATTAATTTGTCCAGACACAGCCGTCGTAGCGTGGCCTCTCTCACTTCTGGATCACTGGGCCTCATGAACTTAGGAGATAGCAACACACAGATCAAAAACTATATTCCAGAGCTGATATGGCCATTGTTGAATTTCCAGTGAGATGTGGCTTTTTTCTTGGATGGCAGAAAACCCAAAAGAGGTTAGCTACTTATGTTGGTTAAATTGCTCATGTGAAGGTTTGAATTTAACCTACCACCATCCCAACCAAAGATATTGCTTCTTTTTTGTTTTACACAAATAAAAGACCTCCAGTATCTCCTTAGCTGCTATGATTTTCCACTTAATGTATTGTTATGATATTTGAAAGGTATTTCTTGTTAATAAATATGACAAAAGCTATATAAAGAGCTCATACAAACAGTAATAAGAGCCAAGTTAACAAATTAAGTATCTGATAGTATTTAAAACTAATTTATTATTTATTATTTGTCAGGCCTTTCGCAGAGCACATAGATATTACAGATAGAATTTCTGAGCTCAAACTCTAAATCTGGGAAATAATTAGCTGTTTTTTAAAATACTTTGGATCATAGTTTCATCAGTTATATATTGGCCATAGAATTAATTGCTCAGAATTGTTGTGAAGAATTAGTATATCTGTGGTGCTTAGAATATTTTCTAGCACATACTTAGTATTAATAACTAATATCAGTGTTAAGTATAATTTAATAACAATTATCATTAGTAATAAGTAATATAATTAACACTAATTCTTATATTATTGATAATTATCAGTAATAATGCTAATATTACTACTAATGATAACGAATATGAATGAAAACTTTTATCATTATTGATATTATAAGCATAACTACCAGGAGTAGAGATGATACCTCCTTAACCCTGCTTCTTGGTTTTCCTTTGTGAATATGCTTAAGCATACAGAGTCTGCCCAGAAAAAAGAAATTGTTCAGTTTCATATGATCAGTAAGTAGCAACCTGGGAAGAAACTGTCCACCTTCAAAGTGAAAAGCATCATTATTTCAGTTAGGCAAATAATTCAAAAACAAATTTAAAGTGGCAACTTCCATTTTTAAATTTATAATAAGTAAATAAATAAAGGTAAAAAGCAGCTACTTGTATGGAAATGTACACAGAAATATTATAGTATCTTTATTCATAAATACCAAAATTTTGAAAGCAAATAAGAAGTCCTTCAGTCATTGGTCAGATAAATAAACTGGTATATCCACTTGGTGGAATTTAATTCATCACTCTGAAGCAATGAGCAATCAAACTATGAAAATTTAAGAGTGAAACTTCAATGCATATTTTTAAGTGGAAAAAGCCCACATGGAAAGTCTACATAGTATATGATTTCAATTATAGGCATTCTGGAAAAGATAAACCTATGGCAATACTTAAAAAATATCAATGGTTGTAAAAGGTAAACTGGAATCCAAGGAAAGAAAGTAGGAGATACATGTACTATATTTATTCATGGTACATATATGATATATTGTAAGACATCCCGGATAGAAGAGGAGAGGGGTAAAGGGTATAAAGAAGATAATTCTACTAAAAGTACAATAGTTGCTGAGGAATGAGGTTCATGCCTTAAATCTTTTATTAAAAAAATTAAGTTTTAAAATATTATAACATTGGAAGATTTTATGTAACTAGAAAAGGCAAGGATATTCATTCATTCATTCAAAAATATTTATTGAGCACTTACTGTGTACCAGGTGCCATTTTAGCTATTAAGGATACAGATATTACCACTGACCTCATGGAATTGACATGGAAACAAACCAAGAAACAAATATATAACTGATATATCAGACGGGTGATTATAGAAAAATGAGGCAAGCTTAGAAGAATAGAGAACAGAGAGAAGAGTGATGTAAACTATGTTATTTTGTATCAAGGAAGTCCTCACTGTTAAAATAATTGATAAGGTTACTAACAAAGTCTGAAAAATGTGCCTGGTTCACATTTGATCCCCCATTGCCTGTGCAGAACTTGAGCTCATTACATATTTATGATCCAAAAAAATGCAAACTAGTGATTATACCAATGCCTCAGTCATGGTGTACTCAACACAGCATGTAAAATAATCTACAGAGTAGATAAGATCAGGAAGAAAATTCTCTTCTAAATACTGAGCTTTCTGAACCATACAATTCTTCTACCTGCTTGAATTGAATTATACCACGAAACATAATATTGCAAATAGGGACCATGCAATGAAAAGAAATGTTATAAGGATGTCTAAAATCCATGGTAACCTGGAAACCTGAGGTACGTGATTAAAAGTCAGATAAGAAACAGCTTACTTTTGCTATGTAATTGGAGACATTCTGGTGCCAAAACACTGTTACTTACATTTAATTTTCCTTAACACTAAAGGAGGCTTTTCAGATGTTTTCATTAAAAGTCTTAATTCTGGCTCTAGGTCTTACTGAATTGATTAAAGGGAATCTTGTTTGAATGTACTTCAACCTTGAGAGTTAAACTAAAATTTTATTTTCATTTCAAATAAGGAAATTGGAGAAAGTACGTTGCTAGATTTAGGGAATTGCTCATTTAAGTGTCTCCTTGAAAATTTCTCAAGTTAGAAAACCAAGAATTTCATAGAGAAATAATCATGTGATTCTGGGAGATCAGCAGTTGCTGGTCTCAAACGCTTTGGTGGGATTTTTTCTAGATCCTTGCCACCCCCTCCTGAAATTCATCCATGGACACTGTCAGTCTTGGTTAAGCAAAGGCTGAGTTCTGAAGCACACAGAGTGTGGGAATCATTTAACCAGACTAGAATCGAGAATCTAGTTTATTTTAAAGAAGCTTCTGGTTTCCATCATCTCCCTCTCTTGCTACAAAATCATGAGTTTCACTTTTCCATGTCAATGTTTTTTAATCTTTAAAAGTGATGTTCGAAATTTCTACAGTTTCATTAAGTTATAGTTGAGAAATATTAAATACTTTTTGAGTTAGACAAACATGCAGTTGACTCTTAATTGATCAGCTATCTATCTGGGTATTCTTAGGCTAATAATTTAGAAACTGTCATTTTTAAAATTCAAAATAATGATTAAATATAAGGCGTTCTTTAAATACAACTAAGATAATAGTGAACAGGAAGTACTTAACTCCATGTGCAGGATTTAAATATTCAGCACACGAATATATCCATGCGTTGTGCTATATATTTTATCAAAATTTTGCTAGAATTTTATCATCATTGTGTCCATCACAGTGTCAGACAGGCTATGGTTTCTGCAGTTTCTCAAGAAAAATAGCACAAGTAATTAGACTTACTGGTGAAAGGACAAGCTGTTCCTATATGGTCATTATTTTTAAGTAAAAACTTCCTCTCTGAATGTAATTGCTAGCTACAACAGGGTTGGCTGCTTGTTTGGAAATTTTTCTAAGACTATTATGTTTGTTGACTTTGTATCGGCACACAACGAGGATCGCTGTAGTTAGCCTACAAGTCTGTGGGTCAGCTGGGCTGTTGTTCTGGTGTAAGCAGGCCCGTCTGATCTCTGCCAGGCTGTCTTATTTATTTGAGTCTAGCTAGAAAGTCAGAAGGTGGCTCTTGTACGTCTGGCAGTTGGCAAGGTGTTGAGCACTGTGATTTAAGCACCTGAGGTGGTAGGGTCTTGGTCTTCCGTTAGCTGGCAGGCTTGCGTGGACCTCTTGACATAGAGATAATGGCAATTTCACCAGACAAGCCAGAGAAAGTAATCCCCAAATGCACACAAAAATGTTTAATACTTAGCTTTTGCCACACTTACTGCTATTTTGCTGACCAAAGCTAGTCACTGGCCAACCCCAGACTCAGTGTAGAAAGGTCTCACCCACCTAGGGCCCTGGATAAAGGAATGAGAATGAGGGAAGCTTTTTTGCAAAAATTGTACTACAAATGTACATGTGTTTATAATGGTTAGCCAACATCTTAAAATTCCTTTACAAAGTTAAATATTTACTCAAAAGAGTACATCTGTACAGCCTTCTTAATATTTGTTTTTAAAAAATCTTAACCATTGACTATGACTGTGACTTCCTTTGGTTTTTTGAATAACTTCATAATATAAAAATTAAATTAAGCAAGGTATTCTGCACAAAAATAGCAATTAAATATAATTTTATCTTTGGTTGATGAGTCCCAAGGAATTTAATAATCCACTTATCTTTCTTCATTTATACCTAGAAAAATGTAGAGCATAAAATTTTCAAACAAACAACATCTTTGTTTTTATACGGTGTAACAGTTATGAAGAAATAGTGAAAAATATTGTTACCAGTTTGACATGTATGTTTTTGTATTTTTTTTCAACTGTTAAAATGAGAGTACAGATAAGGGAAACAATTTTTTTAGGAGTCTCAAATATTCCACTGAGATGAGTACAAAATGTTTCACTGGTCACTGTGTAAGTTTGGCAATAACAACCTGGTGACATTTCGCACACTTCCACTCTCTCTTCTTTTCTCCACCTTCTTTAATTCACATGCATTTCATGTGCATTGTGTTTTAGATATTCTGCTAATTGGCTAATGATATTATCTCATTTATTTTCCCTTTGTAAGGTATTATTTGGGATGGCAAAAGCTGTTGTACAAACTACAGTAAGAAGTGGTTCACACTGCATCGTACGCCTTTTAGATCAAACAATAAGAAACAAATCATGCAACTTAGTGACTTTCAGTTTTAACAGAGGACAATTGTATTCAGAACCAGAGCCATATTATTCTAATGCCTGATGGTATTTTCCCAAAGTCTGCAAAGCATAAAATAACAGTCTTAAGGGAATTTGTGAATTTAATAACCTATTTATATTGTTTTTTAGTATGCATGGTATGACAGACCCAGTCTAGATACTGGGAATAAAGGGAACAGGTGATGTGTCAAGGGTGGGGTACTGGGAATGGTGTTCCCCAAATTCAGGCGATTACAGGGTGCCTTGTCCATAGAGAAACTAAAGATAATAGTAAAGGCAACTGGAAGTATTTTTGTTATCACCATATACTGACATTTGTAAGCAAAGTCAACGATAAAATACTCCATCCCATGCCCAAATATGTTGGTAGTATAAATATTTTAAACGATTTTTGCAACTTCTGATGAATTTTTATAAAATACACTCTCTCCCACACACATATGCTTCAAGTGAACACTTTTTATAATTTATCTTTTAATCACTTAATTGACATTTAAATCTGCATAGAAATTAATTTTGAAAACTTTGTTATACAACTAGGTGCCCACTTGTGCTTCCAAATTCTGTGGTACTATATATTATTCCATATAAACATCTAGCTCTAAATATATAAAAACAGTACATTGTAAAGTCAAGAAAAAAAAAAACTTGATCTTATTATTTCATGTAACTACTTGGAATTTTTATTTGTGTTTGAAATGTAAAATACTAAAATGGAATGCAAACTCTCAGGTATACTATTTTTGGTTAGTGAATGCAAATTTTAGTTCATAAATAAATGTTTGTTGTATTTTTTGAATAGTACTAGAAATAATTTGGTCAAACAGGAGGCCAGAGGTCAAATATGCTAGAAGCACCACGAGTAAAGGCACAATTAAAATATATTTCTGAGCTTCAGGAATGTGCAATATAGTAAATCAGTCATAAGAATGAATAAATGCAATTTTGTGTCAAAGTCAGGCTGTTTCCATATCATATGCATATATACATATCACCCCTTTGGAACAGGGAAAGGAAAAAAATAGCAACATAAATTTTGCTCCTTTAAAGATTTTGTTCCAGACCAATTGACAGCACTAAAATTCTCAACAAATCTCTTGGAAGGAGGCCATCTTGGATATAGTTTCACTCTTTTTGCTATTAATTTCCATCACACTGTGACCAAGAGGAAACTTTTTCACACTAGAATTGTGTCTTAGTTGCATAATTTTAATTCTATTCTTGTATTATGTTTAACATTCTCCTTTTCTATGTAATAAAATATGTAGGTACAAATTAAAAAACACTGATTGTAATCATTGTTTTGGAAGTTTACTTTGTGGATATTTTGTGTTTGCCAATGATGTGCACATGTATGTATGTGTATGTATGTGTTTTATTTCAAATAAACCTTTAAGGTCAAAAATTAACATTTTCAGTCAGAGAAAAGATATTTTATTAGGGAATATATATATATATATATATATATATATATATATATATATATATATATATGACCAGCGAACTTTAAAGTTTGCAAGTAAAATCAATGTCAGACTTTTACTGGTTTGTTATAAAATGTATTTTTCACCAATACATGTTATGTAATATACATTACATATAAAGAGAGAGGAGTCTTGGTCTTGTTGCAAAAATTTACAAATTTGACAGAATGAGATCTTTAAATGTGAGGAATTCTTACAGATCGGAATACAATGAATACAGAAATAAATAGTATCTGGGATTTTTAGCTTTTTCTTCTACTTCTTAACGATCCTATTTCAATAGGCTCATTAGAGCTCAGTGAGATGTGTGTGTGTGTGTGAGAGAGCGTGCGTGTGTATTACGATGATCAATTTAAAGACAAAATCTCATGGGGTAGAATTTACCCCACAGCATAAAAAAGATAAAAGTGTTGGCAATTTAGCAATACTCTATTATTTTAAAACATCTCCTTTCAGGTAATTTAATATTGTTTTTGGAATTCAAGGATTTCAAGGAACAAAGTTTAAGAGTCACAGGACAGAAATAATTTTCACTTTTCAAACTCTTAGGAAATAAGGCAAGAGTTTGTACTTCGTAATACTTTGTATTATTTCTATTATAATAGCTAGAGCTATAATAGTACCAGAATTGACAATAAAAATTTCATTTCAGTGCAAAAATACAGAAAACAAGCAACTTGTGTAACTTTACATATTAATATCTAGGTTGCCAACAAATTTTTCTTTGCATATAAATCTTTCTATAAAGACTCTAGAACAATCTAGGATCTGCTTTATAAATAAACAAGGTAGAGCTAATCTTGTTAAGGTTCCAGTGGCAAAGTTAATTCTGTTTGATAGGAACTCAAGGCACTAAACTCAAAATAGCAATCATAAGGGACCTCTTGGGAAGCAAGAAAACATGTTTTTTCACAGAAGGAAATGGATAGATAGTGATCTCTCACTTATTTTCTTAAATATCTAAGGAATTTATCTAAATACTTCTAGAGCAAAACTACCTCAAAATATTTAAGTATTCAGGAAAAATAATCACCCAAGATAAAACATTTTTCACGAGGAAGGAAGGTAACACGAACCTTGGTAAAAGCAGTATTTGCCAACAGCTATCACTCTTCAAAGACATTTCCATCAGATTGTTTAGAATTCAAGTTAAGACTGATACCACTTAGTAGAAAGTGGTATATTCTAGTATTATTCTCAAGCCTCAGAATTTAATGTTGTTTGCCATGTTGTGTTATGGATTTCTTGTGGATTTATTATACCTTCCTTCTTTCTTCTCGCTTTCTTTTAGAAAGTGAAAAGACATTCACCGTTCTATGCCTGTCTCACCGTTGCTTTTTGGAAGCATTTAACTCATTTAATTTTGCAGGCTCACAGGTTGAGGGCAAATTGCTTCAGCATGAATCAGACCTTGAGTGTCACCTGTATAATATTTAGGTGAAAATTTGAACTTATGCTTTAAGGTCGTTGATGGAACAAGTTAAGACTCTAGGGAATAATTGGAATGGAATGAATTTTTTTGTCTGTAAGAAGGACAAGAATTTTGAGGGGCTCGAGGCAGAATGCTATAGTTTGTTGGGGTTGTCTCCCCCAAAATTCATGTTAAAACCTAATCTTATTTATTGGGCAGTGTGGCTGTGGAGAGGCGAGTTAGTCATAAGGATTCTGCCCTCACGAATGCAACTTAAAAGGCACGTAGGAGGGAGTTTGCTTCTTCTCATACTTTCTGTCCCTTTCACTTGGTGAAGAGACATTTCTGCCCTTTAGATCATCATTTGAGACTTTGCGCATCACCTCAGAAGTGGAAACCAGGCTCTTAACAGACACTGAAACAATCAGTGCCTTGATCTTGGACTCCCAGACTCCAGAACTGTGAGAAAATAAATTTCCATTATAAATCATCCAGTCTCAGGCATTCAGTTACAGCAGCACAAATGAAATAAGACATTTGGTCAATCAATATAATTTGATAATTTTCCATATCAGAAAATAATATTTTATTTCCTCTGTTATGTAGATATGGCATAATTTTCTTAACAAATTCAAATTACTAAATCTAAGTTTGTTGTACAATTTTTTTCTAGCTGATATTTCCATCCCTGTGAGAAGAAGTATTCTTTAGTTGTTAAGTACAATGGCCCAGGAACCAAATATTCTGATATGGATCACTGGTTTGTGGGTCAATACCTACACGACCTTAAGTAAACTACTTCGACTTCTTCTATCTCAGTTTGCTCCCCTTGTGAAATGCAATTGTATGTATCTCATAGGTTAACTGTGTGAAAAATCGAAGCTTTAGATGTATGTAAAAATGTGTAGACTATGGTTGATTCATGGTTAGTACCTTATATGTATTAGCTAATAATTCATGATTAAAAGATAGTAATTCCTAGGTTTGGAATTTTTAAGTCATCAGTTATACAAATGTTAAGGCTTTAAATACATGAAACAAAACCAAAATGTATTTTTAACTGAAGAATTCCATGAGAAGAATTGAAGCTACTACATGGAATGTATTGTGCACAGTTTACTAATAATAGTAGGAAACTGATAACACCCTCAACATTGTGTAGCTAGGACAATGTCTTTTCAGTATTATTTTTTTCCTAAATATCCCCAGATTGACAATCTCACTTTATCAATCTTTACATCCTGGTCTTTAACCCACCCAGTACCATAAGCATGTTTGCTCTTTGTTAAAAGCTTAAATCTTGATTTTAGATTCTTTCTTGTATAAGGTAGGACCATCTGCCAGCCCCACCTTTCAGATCTTTCATCAGTGTCTTTTATGAAGCTAAGAAAAGATGATCCGATTTAACAGACATGCTTACTACATGCAGGTGCCAGATCCCTGGTTCCTTTCCAGTCACTTTGTCTCCATTTCTGTTTTGAGGTCTCAGAAGCCTGTTCTCCCCTAGACATTTGATATCCCCCATCAACATTTACATTTTCTTGCCATGTAGCTATCTCATCTGTAGAATGTTTATGTGACACAATGACATTTCCAAAAATTAAAAATACTCCATACAGTGCTAAGATTATCATTTATGCTAGTATTAGACTTTTTTCCTTGAAGATTTTAAAGATTTATGGTCTTTCTTGAAAGTCCATGTACTTATGGTGTACTACTTTTCATTGAAAGAACACACATGTTACCAGAAATAAACAGAACGTTTGCCTTAAATTTCCTAAACAAGTAGATGAATTGACTATTTTTGTTTTACTAACAAACCATGTGGCTGCATGTCACGTAATCTGAGAAGCCAGCAATTCTCTTTTCGATGGATGGAAAGACTCAGACATCATTGACTTAAAAGCTCCAAGTCCATTGAAAACAGAGTCGAGATTCAGCTCTTTGTTCCCTGACCCACCTGACAGGTATTTGGTTAATATTGGTGTCTTGACAATACTTTCAGTGCAGTCGCTTCCTCAGCAGGATTAACTGTAATAAGGTGCTGTTGAAAAGGTGTGCTTAATGTATTGTAAAGGCTCACAGATGGAGAGAATTCAGTCCAAGATGCCCAGCTAACTAGGCTATGAAAGACGTAATCCATATTTAATATCCTTTCTCGTTAATGAGCAGTCACATAGAAGCTATTTCAGTTAAGATCTAATCTAAAGCTGTAACAAAATTAGATGGCATCCCCTATTACAGAAGGCCCAATTAGTTCCACCCACTATTGACCGTTCACCAATATTGGCAGAAATGAATGTGAGTTTTACAATAGTGTGCCCAGAGCAGATTTTTGATATATTTAAGAAAAGTAAGAGGATTAAATTTATTCAACACCCCCAACCCATTTCTTTTAAAAAACATGATTAAAAATCATCTCACTTAATGTGCACTCCTATAGTCTTTTTGTTCATTTTCTATAATTAGTGGCTGTTCATAGGACATTGTTATTCAGTATGAAAGAAACCTCTTTCAAAATACGACTTTTTTCAGGATCATCTGACTTTGTTTAGTGGGACTAATTAAAATATACTTTATTTCCACCTGAAAGACTCTATTCTTTTGGATAATGCATTATAAAATGACATAATACATTTACCAGTTTACAATCAGATCAATTAGCATAAACCCAGAGTCTGTGGCCTCCAAAGATATTATTCTCAAAGAAAATAGCATGGCTCAGTTGTAATGCAACTATCAAAGTACATGCACTTGACTGTCTGCTTCTTCTCTTCAGTCTTAATAGGAATTTTCCATATGAGTTTGAGACTTTATGCTCCCAGCCTTTGCCAGTTCGCTAGCCCTCTTCCATATGGGATTAGTATCTGAGGACGTACAGACAGGTATCCATTCTGTGCACTTGTCATTGTGCTACAAGATACAGATACGGATATATACCATGTAGATGTAAAAATATTGCCTTACAAGTGTAACTTTACTAGTCCAGTAGGACAGATAGATTGTTCAATAAATACAAAAAAGTATATAAATTTTCATAAATTCATGAAAGAATAATTTATATACATTTCTAAGTAAGACCTTATTTTATAGTCAGCAATATGCTGAGTTAACTCGGGTGGAATGGAGGAAGCCTTTTGAAAGGAATACACTAAATGTGGGGCATAAAAGTGAACAGGAATTAACTGGGAAGAGTAGAGGAAAGTTTACAGACAAGAGTGAGGAGCAGTTGCACATTCTCAGGCAGTAACGAACTTGTTGCCATCAGGAAACGGAGAAGATTTAAATGTTTTTTTTCAGTATCTTTTGTATGATTGATCTTAGGGCACAGCTAATAAATTAATGGTAGAGGAGATGTGCACAGTTGTGATCCTGAATTGAATTTGTTCTGGTTTAACATAGAAGTCCTAGTTTATAGATTTACTATAGTGGTAGTTGGATTTGTGCCCCAGATGTGCTCTTCTCCACAGTCTTGGGGTCTGGGAAAAAGCGATGTCCTATCTCACCACCAGAGTCTAGATTTGAATGGAGCAATTCCACAAGAAATCACCTTATCTTGAGCTGTCTGCTACTTCATTGTGAATTTCTTGCCCAGAAGCTACTTAGACTTTTCTCCGTCTCTGTCTAACTGGCAGGCATCTAGTTAGTTCTCTTACCTCAAGATAAGGTGCAAATGCCCAAATCTTTTTCTTCATCTTCTACTGCCAAGCGGACATTTTCTATCTGCATGTACCCACCTTTCCACCTTTGTGATAAACAAATGCTGAGCTTCCCAATTCATCATTCTTTTTTCTTCTATCAATTATCTTACATATCAAAACCAATTTGCAAAGATCACAGTTAAAAAAATTTTAATAGCATATGGAGATATATTCAGGTGTAAGGGAAATCAAGGGAATGAGAAGACAAGCCATTGCAGAGAAAATATTTGCAAAAGACTCATCTGATAAGGGTCCATCGATCAGAAGCCACAAATAACTCTTAAAAGTCAACAATAGGAAAAGGGACAACTTAAATTAAGAAATGGGCAAAAGACCTGAACAGATAGTTAAACAAAGAAGATATACCGATGGCAAGAAAATACACGAAGAGATGTTCAGCATCAGATATCATTAGGAAGACGCAAACCGAAACAACAAAGAGGCATTGCTAAATACTTACGAATGGCCAAAATCCAACACACTGACAATAGCAAATTCTAGTGAGGATGGGGAGAAGCAGGGACTCTTTTTCACTCTTACCAGGAATGCAAAGTGGTACAGACACTTTGGAAAACAGTACAGTTTGTCTTACCAAACTAAACATACTTTTACATATGAAGCAACAATCATGTTCCTGGCTCACATGAATTGAAAATCCACATATGCTAATCTAAAGAAGAATATTTATAGCAGCTTTATTCATAATTGCTAAAACTCAAAAGCATTCAAGACATTCTTCAGTCTGGAAATGGATAAATAAACTGTGGTGTATCCAAGCAATAGACCATAAAATGGTGCTACAAAATCAACCTATCAAGCAGTGGAAAGACATAGAAGAAACTTCACTGCTCACCCTAAGTGGAAGAAATCAGTCCAAGAAGTTTATATACTGTAGTCTTCCAATTATATGACATTCTAGATAAAACAAAACTGTAGGGGCAACATAAATTTCAGTGATTGCAGAGGTTAGTGGGAAAGGAATGGTAGGTAGAAAACTGAGGAATACTAGGGCAGTGATCCTGTCCTGTGAATTCTGCAACTTCAAGTGTATATTTTGAGAGGCTACACAGTATGAATTTCTCATGGGGCATCATGTGGCTATTTCACTTAACTATTTGTAATGTCAAAGGATTGTTTCATTCTTTGGTGCGTGGCTTTTACCGCATGCTTTTCCACATTTATAGCATATGTGCGAAGTGGTATTTTTCTGGTTTGTTTCACCTTTTTTTTTTTGGTGCCAGGGATCGAACTCGGGGCCTTGTGCTTGCTAGGCAAGTGCTCTAACCACTGAGCTAAGTCTCCTGCCCCTTGTTTCACTTTTTGATGACACCTGGAGTTGGGAAACTGTACAAGTTTTAAAGACACAATCCTCATCACTTCTGATGCCAACTACAAGTTTTGGGGAATCCCAAAACCATCCTCAGTAATCCTGGGTAATTTACTAGGACTCACAGGAATCGCTAAGAGCTGTTGGACTCCCAGTCAAGGAAACACATTATAGCCAAAGGAAGACATGCATGAGGCAGAGTCGAAGAACAGTCCACGCATGAAGATCCAGTTTGCTCAGGCTGTGGCATCCTCCCAGCATGGATGTACGACAACAGGCGGGGAGTAATACTAGCCTGGGTGCCCACCCAAGCTTTGAGGTCCAGACATTTTACCGGAGCTTCATTAAATAGGCTGGTTGATTGATTGTCCACATGACCAAACCGTCTCCTGTTATCTCCTACTCTCCCCTGAAGTCAGGCTTATCATAATGCATGGCCAGAGGGTGTCACCTCGCCAGCATAAATTCTCCTGCTTGGTCTGCAGGGTTCACCATGAATGACAAGACACCTCCATCACGTTCAGAAAATTCCTCATACAGTATTTTGAGATGACCTGCCAAGAACCAAGGACGAAGGAGAGACTTCCTTTTGAAGGAGACCAAAATCCTCACTACAGAGATATTCAAACCCTCACTACACAGATTTTCAATGCAAAGTTACCATTTATAATACTACAAAGAAAACAATGTATTTCCTGCTCTAAGTAACTTATCAGACTTAACCATAACAGCAAAATCTGATAAATGCAGAAAATGAAAAAGAAGAGTTAGTATAGATGTTTATATCCAGCTATTAGTATGTGACAGTCAGTGGATAATCTCTACTCACCACATGGATTTAGTGTTGTTATAATTGGAAAACGAATCAGTCATATCATTTATCATGTCAAAATGTTTCTAGGCATAAAACCTAATGGCAACAGTGTTAGGTTTGACATTTGTGTGAAATGCCATCTAAAGCTGTAGACGTACCTTTCAGAATGCTGTATCAGCCTGACTCTGTGGTTGAATTTTATACCAGGTAGGAAGAGTCCTGAGAAGATGAGTTTAGGTGACATTTATGCAGACTTTTGGGGGTATAGCTAATGCTGTATGACCTGACTGGATAAACTCATTATGTATAGTGTGTTTCACATTTCACTGAAAGAGAGAAGAGAGTAGGCATCATCAGAGAAAGGAAAACCTACCTTGGGTGTGGGTGGCACCAACCAATAGGCATGTAGCCTGGATGGAACAAAAAGGAAATGAAGATGGCATTGTCATTTCTGCTTCTTTGGAGGAACTCCAGTGTTCCCCGTCTCCTTTAGACGTCCATCTCCACACTTCCAGCTCTCACTCTTTAGCTTTCCATCACAGACCCTCTGCCTTCCCACACAGACCCTGTGTCTTCCTGATGTGGACTCGCAGGGGACCATGCAGTGAGCTCCAGATCTTCGACCTTTGACTGGATCTTCCAGCTCTCTGGTGTTCAGATGGCCCTTTTGTATTTTTCCACACCTGACTCTGCAGCCAGCCGTGGTAAACCCAACTTGTAATATATATATATATATAATATCTGTCCCACCGACTTAGAATAGATGAGGAGAATAAAAGGGACTATAAATGGACCAGGGATAAGTATTTGTTTACACATCATAATCAATAATTGTAGCATGGACTGGACTGGCAAAGTGGACATGGAGAGATAGATAGGAGGAATATTTTAGGAACTAACATTGGCAGTTTTGTAATTAACAATATCAAGGCTAAGAAAGAGGGTGTATAAAAATGACTTGTGGGTTTCTTATGCTTTGTTCTGGAACTTATTCTTTGTTCTGGAACTTATTTGTTCTGGAATTTTGAAGAAAAACAAGATGACTAATTTTTTAAAGACACTTGAAGCTCTGACTTAGAAATTTGCCTGTCTTTTTTGATAATTGTGAAAATGCCTTTTAGTAGAATCAGATATAATTTTGGTAGAGGAGATTCTCATTGTTCTCAGTGCTCTATCAGATTTTTCTTTAAAAACAGGGAGAAGGCTTCTTCTGGGGGGCTAGAAAATTAGTGGTTGGGTGGTGGTGATGAAATATTCTCACAGAACCTATTAACTTTTTGGTTGGCAGTAACTGATATTGTGAAACCTTGCTACCACTTCTGACAGTTTCATTAGCCAAGTTAAATTCAAGTTGTCAAGAAAGCATAGGTTCTTTCTCCTCAGACTTAAAAATTAATACTGAGGTCTACTCTGCTACATGTTCAGAAAAGAAGCAATAATCATTGTCATGAGTTCTTAGCACCGTGGTAAAACTGGGCCACAGATGTGGTTTCACACTGTTACATTCTTAACCTTTTGCCTTTGCCCATGAGTGACAAAGCTAGTTACCAGAGTCTTGACCTTGGACTTCCAAAACATCAAAACTGTTAGCTAATACATTTCCATTTGTTATAGATTATGCAATCTTAAATAATCTGTTATAGCGGTACAAAACTTGCCAAGTTAGAAGTTTCACTGGTAGATAACATTTCACACTTGTTGTTACAAATCATTCACTCAGGACATTTTGTATGACTACTCTAGGAGACAACTCTTGATAGCTTGTGACTGGTTTCTTCTCACCTGTGGCCCATATGCCTTCTTTTTTCATGTGGGATTCACATTATTTTCACTACCTTAAACTATGAGTGAGAATGTAGCTTAAGGGTTATGAATTCTTTTATGGAGTCATCAAACCTGGGTATTGTCTTAAGATCCATGGTCTAGTAAATACTGGAAAACTTGATCTTGCTATCATATAAATTATTTCTACGAAGAAGCACTGGATACAAGCATAATAATTCATGAGAGCAATGACTGCATCCTGTAAATTAGGTGGAAATTATTTAGGATAATTTCAAATTTAAACCCATCCCTTTACTATATCTTAAAATTGTCAGATCCACCTGCAGAGGACAGAAGGATTTTTAGATCATAATTTCGCATATCATCATCTCTAGGACCGAAAATTAAAGTGTCACTAATGTAAGATTTTGACCTTATTTTCATTAAGCGTTCTTCACTACTCCAATTCATATTTTTGGGTTTTATTTATACCATAAAACTTTTCCTCGAGATGGTTCTGGCATTTACAATGTTTACTAAACAGAGCTAAACAATTTCACCAATGTGATGGCAAAATGAACAAGACATAGAAAACAGCTGCAAATTGTTTCACTCTAAAAGCTTCTTGAGCTGCAGAAGATGTAACAGCATCGATAACAGTGTCAACCATACGTGACCCTAGATTTGAATTGTGATTATGGAAATGGCAATGTCCTTTCATTTAGGTAATTACTAAGTCTCTTAGAGCATGTTATGTGTGCAGGGTGCGCGATTCTTATTACCTGCTGAAGTCTTTATTACCCTGCACAAATTTAACACTCACTTGCTAATGCTCTGCTTTATCAAATTCTCATAAAATATCAAGAGTGTGCCATGAAGAGTTTTCCCCCTTTTTCTCCCCTCTGGAGCCATCACAAAGTTCTTTAATCTCTGATTATTATTTTTCAGTTGAAGCACACTACAATGTTGTTTAAGTGTATTCCTGGTCCCAGGTCCCCTGCCCGTGATTTCATTGCCTGTGTGTGCAGGTGGGTATTGCTATTGAAGACGTCCTTGGGTAAGCATAAAGACTAATTGTGACTATTAGTGCCAACTTTACCAAAGGTAAATTTTTGTACTCATTCTTAAGCTTTCTGAAGCTTTGCCAAGAAAAGGCAACTATTTTCCAAGAGATTATTACTTGCCTGGTGCTGCTTTAAATCTATTTAATGTACTCATTCATTTAAATCTTATGGGAGTTTATGAGGTAGATGTTATTATTATCTTCATTATGTGGATAAGAAAGCAAGATGCAGACATGTTTAACCACTTGCTGAAGGTCACACAGCTACTTAAGGAGAGACCCAACATACGAGAGGTCACTCTGAGCTCTTAATCTCTGGAACTTGCATTTTCTGTGCATCCATCCCCCTGTTTTATCTTTCCTGCCTCAGTCATGACCATCCCCACCTAAGCACACTTTGCTCTTGCCGTCATATGCCTGTCCATGCTTTGTCCTTGATGGCCCTCATCCTTTGCATTCCCAGCCTGCAATGCCACTCACGCATGCTTTCTCTTCCATGAAACCTTTTCACAGTCTGATAGGCAGCCTGAGAAATGCCACACAAAGGGCAGAGTGGGGCTTAGGCTGTGGACAAAGTGTGAAAGATTATTTCTGACTCCACTTACTTACAGTAATGTAGACTGTCCTCCCAGTGTGAGGAAGGAGAGATACACCAAAACGCTAGATGTCTAACATCAAACAGTGCAATTCTGAGAGACAAAACTAACAAAGCAGCATTCAGTCTTGCTTTCCTAGTGTTGAATCTTTCCTAGTTGTTCAGACTTTAGCAGTGTCAGACGGTTTTAAACACAAGCCGTCAGTTTCTAGTGGAAGGCTTTAGAACATTTTCCCTTCCAGTGAAATTAGATAATCCTCATTGAAATGTTATCTTATGGTTGAAATGATTAGCAAGTCCTCTCTGAATCCAAGATTCCTGACAGTTTAGAGGTGAATACAATTCTACTAACTGCTATGTGTTTTGTTAACAAAAATATCCCCAGCTTACCAACATAGAATTCCATTTTTTTTTTTTAATAATTACAACCTTCTGGATGCTTCTTGGTCATGTCACATTTGTTCCCAGCCTCTGAGAACCTGTCTCAGGAATAAAAGGTGTTTTTAAACAAATTGCAAAGTGTTTACTGTGCGGTACCCTCAATTTTCTCATCACTTGGGATATCTATAACGTGAACCTGATGACAAATCTTCTGTAGGTTTTGGAAGTATATTTTTTTCACGTAAATAATAGGTATTTTGAGTTATTCTCTCCTCTTTCTTAAGCAACTTTGCTAGTTAATTTCTCAAAATGTTAGTTCTATGAGTAAATTAAAGAAATCCCAACAGAAAGAAGAAAAAAACTGTAGCTAATGATCAGATCCACCAACCTTACCCATTTTTCAGATAAATTAATTTTTAAAATGGATTCCAGTTTGTGACTATTTATCAATTATTTATATATGAATTCTCTTGGAAATATTAAGAAGAAATAGACATTGGGTGGAGTTACTGAATCAGAAAAAAAAGCTTACTGATGATGTCCTTTGTCAAATCAAATGTTTATAAATTGTAGTTTATGTTGCCAACTCCAGATTTCAGAAAGTATTACACTTAAGAAACATGGGAGAATCTGTATCTCCTGAAATTGTGTGATTTACATCCCACTCACAATGATGGAATATCTATAACACAATAATGGTATAAATAGGTAATAAAAAGGTCAACACCTAGAATTTATTACAGACAGATGGATGGGTGGATGAAGGGGTGGATGGGTGCATTTAACACATGAATGGTCATTACTATATGTTATATCCCCAATTCTCATTTCTTTATCTGAACTCTAGATGCGAATAGGTGCAACCACTTGGATAGTCAATAGGTGTCTCAAATATAAAATGTCCAAAAATTCTTACTGTCTTAACCCATTCATTTATATCCCTCTGCTCCCACCACCCTCCAAAGCTATTCTTTTTTAGATTCCATATAACACTTGTTTACCTCATTATTCATTTAATTTGTTTCCCAGTCCAAAAACCAAGGCACCATCCAGGAACTGTCTCTTTAGCACCTTCTCCCAAAGAGCAGTCTACCAGGAAATCCCATCAGCTGTATCTTCAATATTAATTGCAAATCCCAGCACTTTTCACTGTTTTCATGATCATCTATCCAATTTTCTGTGCAATTGTGTCCCAATTTGTTTCCCTGTTTCTATTCTCCACTTTCACGACTAATTCTAAAACAATAGGAAAGAGAATTTCCATATGTAAAATCTATTATTCTCCCTGAATGAAAGCCTTCAACAGTTTTCTGTTGCAATTAGAATAAAATCTATATTTCTTCCTATGGCCTAATGAGTCTCTAGTGTCTGGACCTAGGTTATCTTTCATTGCCTTCCCTGTTCTGCTCCAGAAAGATCATGTTCCAGCAGACAAGCTTTCTCCTAAGCCCTCCCATAGGGTATTTACTCAGAAATAGTTTCCTCAACCTTCTGTCTGGCCAGCTACTTTCAATACCTGTACCTCTATTCAAATGCTACCTTCTTGGACAAATCTCCTTTAATCATTCTAACTGCATGGCTACTGTCACCTTCCATTTCATTACTCTGCTTTATTTTTAGTAGATTTCTTCTATCAGTGAATGCAAGTGCCTAAAGTGGGGATTGCCATGTGATAGGAACACATAACATTTGTTAAATAAATAATCAATTACATGGATCATACCAAATAGTTCTTGCAATCATCCTGTAAGGTGAATAGCATCACCACTGGAATTTCAGAGCTGTAAAATTAGCCTCCTTATAGCACAGATGGTTAAACCAAGGAGTTGACACAATTTCCGGGTTCAGTTTCAACAATGGTGGCTCCTTGTAAAAAATTTTCCAGGGGAGTGTACCTTAAGATTAATGTTAAACTAAACTATATCTCTAAGTACATTCCATATCTACCCTAAAAGAAAGTCAACTTTCCATGAGCCTTTAAAAGCAAACCATATCAGGCAAACACTTGAAGATTTATTATTGTCATTGCAGAATGAGAACAACCCAAGAATGGGAAGTTAACTAGACTTAATTTTGGTTCCAGTGCCCTCAAAGGCCCTTTGCTGGATGAGAAAATAAATGAGGAGAAAATGCAAGTGAGAAAGATCAGCTTTTATTTGGGACACATAGCAAGTATAATTGACAATGAAAGCATGTGCCCATCACTTCCGAAGAATTTCAGAGCCTGAAGACCATGAGTATTCAAAAACAAATCATTACTAAAACAAAACTCAGACAAACAAAAAACTCAGAGAACTGTGTCATGTAGAGAATATATTCTAATGCAGTCTATTTACTTTAAATATCTTTGTGAATTTTTCTATCGAGTTCTATCAGGTACATCTATGAATTAATATTACAGGCAGGCATTTATTTAATTTTTATAGACTAGTCAACAGTCCATAAGGAAATGCCAGACTCATTCAGTTATAATGGTACACAAACATTTTTGTTGTTTAATTTTGCTTCAGTCTGACAGCATCCTTTGTGTTTTGTCAGTGGGAAGGCCGTCATCCTGTCACTCCAGTCTTGAGGACTGTCAGGCCGTTTGGTCTTGGTGGGGAGTCTAGCACACCTGCATGATCCTTTCCATTGGGAATCACTCCTTCACACTTTCTCTGATGCATTTTGAGGACACCTGCCTTATTCACACTTGGTGACCTGACCTTGACCTTGTTCATGGCTGGATGCTCCTGACAAATCCTTACTATGTGTTTTGATGAGGACTTAGATAAATAATCCTTTAACCAACAACTCAAGTCAATGTCACAGCCCTTTAACAATAAAATAACATATTTCAAAGAACAAAGGTTTAAGAGGACACACAACTCTGAAATATTTTCTTTTTTCTTGATCTCATTAAGTAAAAAAAGTAGAAGCTATTTAATTGGTCTGTTGGAATACTAAGACATTCAATTCCAATTTAGATTCAAAATATTTGTAAAAATTATGGTGACTTAATATATACATTCTGTTCTTGTATGTGTCTATAAATGGACATAGTGAACTAATTTTGCTAAATTTTGCAGTTTGCCTCAATTATTGGGGCTTAGGCCACGATGGGGAGAGCAAAACTTCATTGAAATTGAGTTTAAAAATGAATTTATTAACTGTCCAGAAATGAGGGTATTCAGTATTGAGAATCACAGAGCCCTCATAAGTATAATCACCATAATCACACTTTTCAATTGTACATTGATTTAACATTTACCAAGGACTCTTATATTCTTTAATTCTATGTTCTCTTCATAAGAGGGATAGAGACAGTTCTGGTTGTTGGTTTCCTTTTATTCTCTCTCTCTCTTTCTCTCTCTCTCCCCTAATATAAAATGGTTAAAAATAGCAACACAGAGTAAAAGTATATCAGCATATGGAAAATGGGTAGGTTTGTTTGTTTTGTTTCCTTAAATTACAGTTTACAAGCATTTAGGATTCACCACACATACAGTCACATTTGTTAGCTGTTATTACAGTAGCTATTATGCTAATGAATAAGCAGATGGGAACATGACACAGGGCTTTCTAAAACCTGCTTTCTTTGCTTGTTTCCTCTGTAGTTCTGGCTGTGCTGAGTTTGAACAGTAAGATCGCTAGACAACTATGTATGTCATTGACACTGAGAAGAGGTAACTAACAGAGTAACTATATTGTAGCAAACAGTGCCTTGAAAAAAAATCTCTCTTTACTATCTGATTAAATCTTCCCAGCCATGTGAGAGTAAGATTTACCTCTGTGTTATCGCTGAAGAAATTGAGGTGCAGAAGTTAAGTAATGTCTCCCCAGATATTCTTAGTGGTGGCAGGCCTAAATCCGAATCCGTTTTACTACGTGCTCTTTCTCCTGCTTTCTAAATATAAATTTTTTATAAAGTACCCCTAAAGGCAGAAGAGAATTAATATTCACCCCTGGGGAGTCTGGGGGTGTAGTTCAAAGGGAATCACTGCCAGTGTGAAATTTCTTTGAAGTTTCATCTTTTATCTTTAACATGCATACAGTCTACTCCATAATATATCTATATTTGTTTTAATACAAAATATGTTTGTTTTCCCAAATCTTCAAGTGAAACTGAAGCCCCAGAAATAGGCATTGTGCTTATCCTACTGGCTTCAAGATTCCCTCCTGGGTATACTGGTCTAAGAAGCACAGCCATTCACAGTACAATATCTAAAAAACGAGGCATGCAATTCTAGTTCTATTGATTTTAATGTGAAATCTCAATTTCCCACAGTGGTTCTTTTAGAAATCACTGTTGAAAGCACCCTTTCCATTTTCCACAGCACACTACACTTCTCTTTTATGATAGCTATCACTTTTATAATTACTTGTACAGGTTCTTTGCCCCTAAAACTATAAATTCCATGAAGTTGGAATTCCTAACACCTTGGTACCTACAATAAAATAATGTCAAATATAACTTTGTTAGGTAAATATTGTATTTTACCTATAAAATCTTTTTATGCAGACTTAGAATAAGAAATAACACAGGTGAGATATAACTTTCTCCATTTTAGGGTTCACAGAGATTTGATACGAAGGTACATGTTGGAAGTTTAAAGATTGTCATTTTTCACTTTGCTCATAGAACTGATTTGTTTAGTGGTCTCAGACCTAGAAAACAGGAACAAATCAGGTGGTAAACTTCTCCCCATTTCTCATCCTCATCTGTAATGTGAATGTGAAGAGATGTCATGGTTTCACAAGCACAGGTGCCCACCTTTTGGTAGGTACATAAGCCCACACCTGGATAGGAGTGTGCTGGCTAATTATGAGCCATACTCAAAGAGTCCCAAACCAGTACACACTAAGCTGGTTTTTCAAATAACTTGTTAGCTCAGGAAGCCACAACCGGGTCAGTTTATTTTGTCTTCATCATTTACAAAGGTGGAGGTAGCCTCCGTGTAGAGTTCGGGATGGTTGGAGGAGGACCTTATTAAAAAGAAGTTTGCTGAGAGTTTTAGGCACCGTGACCTTGATTTTGTTCCACATCTTTAGTGACTTTTGTCTGGAAAATCTTTGTACGTGTACTTAGCACGTTAGCTCATCTCTTTAGGTTCTTTTAGGACTTTGCGTACATTCTATAGATGCAGTTAATGGCGACTGTTTTAGGCTGTCTTAAGAATCTGTTTATCTCACAGTCCTTTCACTGAAGGTCTTCTCGAAGACAAGCACTTCATCTTAGTCACTTTTGTTTCCACAGCCTGGAGACAGGCACATGGAAAATGCTCCAGGAATGCTTTTTGACTAACTAAATCAATGAATTTTACCACTATTGTATGGGACCTTCTGGTATTCACACAGGTTATTGGGGATGAATATGAATGTTTAGTTATATTAATTGCATGAGTGAATTAACTCATTAAATAATAACATCACTGATGGTTACAGCTACCAAAAAGATTTTAATGTGATATCAGAATTAACAGACTTTATGATCCTCAAGAAACTGGTAGAAATTTTCAGTTTTTTTGAACCTAAAAGATTTTCCCTTCTCCCCCCAAATGTCACGTCCCTTGCAGAGGCTCAGCGATGATGTTAGAGGGAAGGGTTGCAATCGTAACAGTGAGCCGGCTTGAGCTGTTGGTTCGCTCTAAAATCCATCACGGCAAGCTGTTTGAGTTGCCGCCTTCTGAATGTGTGTGCAAGGGGGACAAACATTTACCTGGACATACAAATAAAAACACTACGGGGGTCTTTATTACCAAAAGTGACCAGTATGATCAAAGGTTAGGAGAATAAGTAGTAAAAAGCAAAAAAAGAGCATGAGAGATCCCCTGAATATGAAAACAAAGTGGGTTTTAGTAAAGTCGGAGCAGAGACACTTCCCCTACCCTAACATGGCTAAGGAATTGGATGATTTTTATCTAGGGGAACAATTAAAGGCCAAGCCCAAACCAAAAATATGTAATTTTATCTCAGGTAAATATACAGTCAGACTTGAGAAAGCTGTTTAATGAATGATAGAGAGTCTGTGTTTCCAAATGTGGGCTTGTCAGTTGCTTTCAGTTAATCTTTTTGTTGTTATTATAGTCCAGGTGGTGTTACACATAAATATAAACTTACACTTGTGGAACAGGGTGTGAATTTTAGAGCTGGTGATGCCTAGGGAGGAGCAGGAAATCATACTGTTTCTGTCTGGATTTGCCCCTTATTATATGTCCCTCCTCGAGTTCCCTTTATGGCAAAATTCCTTGAAGGCTTGTATGTGCCTGCTCTCTCCAGGGCTTGTGCCCTTCTTTTCTGTCCCTACTTTGGCCAAGCACGTCTTCATGGGACAAGCACTGGCCAGCTGCCGTGGTCAGAGTAACCGACAATAATCTCTGTTCTGTGACTGTAATGTCAGGACTCATCAGTAGGATTGACAATCTGGCCTTGGCCCTCCTCCTTGACGCTGAGGCTATGCCTGGGGTCTTGGGTGCATGGTCTGCTGGGCCTCCTCTCTTCTCTTCACTGGTCATTTCTCATCAGCCTCCTCTGCAGGATCTTCCTCTGTTCAGCAAACCTTTCTTGCTGACTGGACCAGGGCTCTGCCAGAGGATCTGGACTCCGTCTGTGCTCACCGCCTGTTGGTCTCACTCAGTTCAGCACAGCAGTGTCTCCTGCATGCCCATCTCCAAGTCCGGCACTGGGCAGCTCTCCGACACCCCTGTGATGTGCCGTCCATGTTCATCTCTCAGGTTCCTCCCTGGTCACATCCTTGCTGTTCCTCCACGTGGAGAGTT
>PVJO010020049.1:0-32905 GCA_004026905.1 Hystrix cristata | reverse complement strand
TCGAGGAAACCTGCGAGAATTTCTACATCCGGACCCTGAGAGGCAGTGTGGGGATCTCGGGCCTCAGGCTGACGTAAGGTCTAGGCCATTCTTGGGAGAAGCTGCATCTAGCTCACGCCTGCTTTCCCAGCCAGCTTTTGCCATACCCTACTCTCCTACCTCAAAAAAACCCAAAACAACAATAACAAAAAATGATAAATAAACAATAATAGTAGTTCTTTCTGAGCACTTGGGTTGCATAGGATTTAAAGCTCTTTATACGTTTCTGAATTGTTTGAGTCTTTTAAAATGAGCAAGTATGTGTTTCCTTCCTCTTTCTACCCCACCCTAATCCAATGTATCAACATCTCCATTCCACACCACCTCTGAAATAAAATAAAATTCAAAGCCATACAGCAATCTCTGCTGAATTCTTTTCTTTTCTTTTCTTTTTTTTATTTTGAGACAGGATCTTGCTATGTAGTTCAGGCTGGCCATGAACTCAGTACGTAGCCCAGGCCGGACTCAAACTTTGTGGTGATCCTCCTGCCTCAGCCTCCTGAGTACTGGGATGACAGGCATGTGCTACCATGCACAGCTGGATGGGAATTTGAACAGAGAGTCTGGTTCTAACCACCACACAATCCTGCCTCTCCCTCAAGTAGTCCCAATTCAAAATACAAAGCAAGACAGGTCCTAACGGAGTGAAGACAAAGAACTGAGAATTCAGGAGACTCACTGATGACTTCCAGCTGGGCAGAGGACCAAAGGCTTCACGTTAACGGTCTTTGAATGAACACTGCTGTGGTTTGCATCTGGATGTCCCCCAAAGCTTTAAGCGTCACAGGTGGAGATATGGGGAGGTGATCAGACCATGGAGACGTGATCCTCATCAGTGGATTAGCCCACTAATGGGTTTATAGCCAAATACGATGTTGGAAGCAGAGCCTGATCTGAGTAGGCGGGTCACAAGGATGTGGGCTGGAAAGGTCTGTCTCCTCCTTTGATCTTTCTCAGCTTCCCGCCACCAAGCGCTGAGCTGCTGCCCCTCTGCCATGCCGCCCTGCCTTGCAGCCAGCAGACTATGGACTGACCTCTACACACCGTGAGCTAAAGTCAATCTCTCCTCCTCAGAGTTGCAGTTGTCGGGTACTGTGTCCTAAGGAGAAGAAGGTAACTGAGACAAGCACGTGGGAAGCTCTTGTGTAGCAGGGACAGCCCTCAGCACTGGGTGAATAAAGAAGGAAATAAAAAGGACGAAGAGTACACAGCCCATAAGAGAGACAGGAAACAGACTCCACAGACAAATGTTCAGTGACAGGCTGCTAGCCCAGTGTGGTGACACACACCTGTAATTCCAGCACTAGGGAGGCTGAGGCAGGAGGAGTGCCATAAATTCGAGGTTAGGCTGGGCTACCTCATAAATTCAAGGCCAGCCTGAACTACATAGCAAGACCCTGTCTCAAAAAACAAAGCAAAACAAAATGTTCAAAGGTAAGATTACACATTTACACATACAATCTAGCCTTTGATAACTTCTGCAAAGCCTACCTTACCACACAGCATAGGGATGTAAGAGACAATAAATACTAAGAAGTGAGTCTTATTGTGGGTTTATACATATCAGATTCTAAACTGCTCTCAACACCTACCCTGTATCAGTTCATTTAATTCTCACAATAAGTACAATTATTATCTCCACAGATGAGAAAGGTGTAAGTCACAGGAATTCCACATTTCACCCTGGGTCCTGAAGTAAATAAGTGGGGTGGCTGGAGTTCGAATATAGCATACAGGCAACTAAGACTTAACAAGTACAAGATGTTGTCAAATGTAGACCAACTAGTTGGCGCAGGCTTACCAGGTCAGAATCAAGGAGACAATGATCTATGTGTTAAACAATAGGGCTGGTTAAATAAACTGTGATAGTATCTTAGCTGTTAAAATGATTCAGGCCTGTATTTATATTTCAAACCATTCATAACATAACTGAAGAAAGCAAGCTATAAACCTGCACACAATTGTTTTTAGTAGTTTATATTTAGCTGTCAAAACCTGGAAATGATATAGAAGGTGAACTGGGCTAAGCATGGTGGCACACACCTGTAATCCCAGAACTCCCAGGCTGAGGCAGGAGGACCACCAGGAATTTAAGGCCAGCATGGGCTACACAGTGAGTTCAAGGCCAGCCTGAACTACCTAGCGAGATTCTGTCTCAGGAAAAAAAAAAAAAAAGATTCATTGAAAGACAGTCAAGTATAACAGCACAATCTCAGTCCGGTAAATGTGTGGTTTTGCGTCAGTAAAAAGAATGGGAAGACACAAGCAAATTAATAGCAATTGTGTTGCGCTGGCATAGCGGGAGCTCTTTCTCCTAGTTCTGCTCATCCTTGTGTTCTTAGCCATCCGTGCACACTGATTGTACACTGAAGAGTGGGGTTCGCCAGCACGGGGCAGGGTCAGGAAGGTGCCCAGGCATCCCGTGGTACACGGCCAGGACAATGTCCTTGCACGGTGCGGTTCCTTCCAGGACTCCCAGGGTTCCTGCAGGGGGACTGGGCATCTGCTCCCCAGGTTGGGCGACAGCAGACTCCTGGACACAACCGGACGCTCCAGTGCCAGCCAGCCCTGCCACCTGCTAGCTGTAGGGACACCCTGAGTAGGGTCTCAACCTCTCTGGGCCTCAATTTCCTCATCTGCAAAATGGGAATCATAATTGGGGAGGTCTTTTTTGATACATGGCCTCACTATGTAGTTCAAACTGTCCTCAAACTCCTCGTGCCTCAGCCTCCCAAATGCTGGGATTGCAGGCATGAGCCACCACAGCCTATGGGAATAATAGTTAATAATAATGGCACAGTTATTGCCTGGCACTGTGTAAAGTGCTTTACAAGTACTGGGCCCTCAGAACAACCCTTTGAGGGAAGTGCTGTTCACATAGTAATGTAATTATACTATCAGTGGACTAATACTTCCTCTTTGTGCAGGCCCAGAGCACAGGTCCCCCGGCTAAAGAAAGTCTGGTTTAGCCTCCTTCAGGTAATAACATGTGTACTATTATTATATTCGCTTAAAGATGAGAAAGGAACAGCTCAGAACAGTTAAAGAACTTGCCCCAGGAGCCCCAGGCACCTAGGTGGAGAGTCGCCATGTCACCCCTACAGATGCTGCCTCCTACTTCCTGAAAGCCCTTAAAATATACCCAGGGAGGCCTCAAACACACAGTGATCCTCCTGTCTCAGACTCCCAAGTCCTGGAATTATAAGCATCCACTACCATGCCTGGCTTCTGAGAATACACTGGACATTGCAATCAGTGGAACAACTCTGACAGTATTACTAGTAATAATTATTAACCCAAAATGATGATGGCTGTCACCAAGAGAGGACTGTCCTCCTCACAATAACCATGAGATGAGTGTTGCTCTTATTCCCATTTTAGAGATGAGGGAATAGAGGCACTGGAAGGTCACTCAGTTCTAGGAAGTAGAAGAATCCACTCACACTGAAGGAAGACCCCAACAAGGGTCAGATTACCTTTTATCTGCTTTACCTGGAGCCAGTTTCACCTGATAACTGAGGCACCGTCAAGCTGTGGGAGAATAATGTGGCTTAGACGACACCCCAGCTAGGAGCTGCTCCCTCCCTAGGAGTGGTCTGCCGCTTCCCCGCCCAGGCTGCCTTCTTTATCCTGCATGGAGTCCCAACATTATGTGAAAGAAAAAAATCCCTCATCCTATGTACTAAAAGCTGCAAGTTTGCTAGGCATGCACTCTTTTTTTAGGGGGGGCTGGGGATTGAACTCAGGACCTGCGTTTGCTAGGCGAGCACTCTAACCACTGAGCTAAATCCCCAGCCCTAAGGCTGCAAGTTTGACGATGTGGACAGGTGGCCAATAGTCTCACGTCCTGCTGGTATCCCACAGGCCTGCAGTAGATGCTGAGTAACTGCTCTGCAGGTGCGGTCCCTCCCTGGAATGCTCTGGATCCTGCCGGCTCCCTCTCTTAACTCCTCCAGATTTTACTCGAGTCACCCTCTTCATGGGGTCCTCCCTGGCCATTACATTTAAATGATGCCCTCCCAACAGTCCTGACTCTTTTTCACTGTTTTCTTCTTCCCATCACCTGCATGGCTGTCGCGTGCACTGTGCATTTCTCACACAGTCGACCCCTGGCAGATCCTGTGCCCTTTGGGACCTCTCCTACGGGGCCTGCATTCTGCTACCCGGGGAGGGACCACAGTCATGCATCACACCTACTTCCACGGACAGCAGCAGAAGAAAGGATCTGCCATTTGTGTCTTGCCAGTGCCAAAAACAAGGCTGAATTTCTTCAGTTCCAGGACTCTGGATTTCAAAGAGAAAAAATTTACCCTTCCTCTCTTCCTTCCCCCTGTCCCACTCGCTTCTCTTTCCACTTCATCTCCATGGAAAAAAGACTCAACTTCTAAAGTCTTGATTTGTTTGAAGCCTGATGTTTTAAACCAAATCAACTCACAGAGTTTTGACAAATAACATTCACTATACATTAATAGGCATCGTTTAATAGGCCAGTCTGAACTACATAACAAAACCCTGTCTCAAAAAAACAAACACAAAAAAAAAACATCTGACAGAGGGGAAGTGGGAAGGCCTCCTTCCAAAAAACTAACGACTATTGTCTTTATTATGTAAGATAATCTAACACTGTAAACAAAAAAAGTTTTCTTATGTGATTTGGACATGAAATTTCATCGTTATACTGCATGGGTATGCGTGTGGCAACCTTGATGCTGGCACCTGGTCAAACTGAAGTAAAAGGTGCCATTTTTATTGGCTTGGTTGTGAGAGAAATCCATCAGAGAGGGTCTTGCATAATTCTCTACAAAATGAACTGCAGGATCCTCCTGAAACGTGGGGGAGAAAGCCTGAACGGGAGAGTGAAGAGGAGATGAGATGATCTGACCTAGGACAGTGAGGAGATGAATACCTGCTTGGGCAGATAGAGAGAAAGAAACGGACAGGGCACAGGGCACAGGAGGGGACAGCTCTGCCCACCCTGAGGTAGGCCCACCACGCCCTGGTGGGTGACTTCAAAGGCTGGTCTTTTCCGCAGAAGTCCGAGACCCTGAAGACAGGAACTTAATTTGACTGTTTTTGTACCCCGGGGCCCCAGAACAGAGTCTGGCACATTGACAGAGGTATTATCTTGGAGATTTGGCTGCCGTTAAGGGCAACATCTCATCCGCATGATGGAGCCTTGCCAAGAGCACAGTGCAGCCAGCAGGAAGGGACAGAGCAGAAGGGAAGGCACAGATGTCCTCTTCAAAGATACATGCCACCTGTGCGCTCCTCCCACAGGTCAGAGCCTGAATCACATGGCCATACCTCTTACTAAGCCTGCTGGGAGATGTAGTTTTATTCTGGGTGGCCTTATGTCCACCTAAAAAATCTATGTTCTAAAAGTATCAAAAACATCCAGGAGGGCTGGGGATTTAGCTCAGTGGTTAGAGTGCTTGCCTTGCAAGCGCAAGGCCCTGAGTTCGATTCCCAGCACCAAAAAAAAAAAAAAAAAAAAAAAAAAAAAAAAAAATCCAGGCATGTGGCGCACACCTGTAATCCCAGCACTTGAGATGCTGAGACAGGAGGATCTCCATGAGTTCAAGGCCAGTCTGGGCTACATAGTGAGTTCACCGCCAGCCTGGACTACATATACATAGTGACATCCTTTCTTAAAAAACAAAACAAAATACACAAAAGGTTGATTTCACCATTCACATGTTCATAAAATGCTTTTGTACATATCATGCCCAAAAAAGTTCAGGGGGCTGTTAACTTTACTTCTCCATGAAATGCTAAATATTCCTCAAACTGCTTCTACCTGTGAGAATTGTTTATGAATGTCATTTACACACATGTTCCAGGGGAAGAAAAGGCTGAGAAACAAAAGCAAAATCACCTACATCAATAAATTCTAATAAAACAGGAAGATCAGCTGCAGTTCAAAATGCACAGGAGTGATCACCAAGGCTCAACTTCGACTTCTGAGTAAGAACATGTGACAAATTACATTTCATTCTGCACCGAGTCCAAGATCCTTATTATACTACTCCTAAGCAATGCAAGCAAAATTTACATTATCTCATTTACATTATCTCATTAAAGAGCAGATCAAAGAAATACCTATCTTGGAGGAATGCCGATACTGTTGTTAGGTTACACACTGCCTGAATAGCCTTCATAATCAAGATGTGTAGGTCATATGGAATAAAAAATATTCTAGGAGAGTTTTTAAAAATGATATCCATGTCCCAAATCATAAACAAAAGTCCGCTACATGCAGCTTGTATAACAAAAGAAAAATAGGAAATAGCAAACAAATAGAAATATAAATGTCAAGAATATTAAGAATATCAAAACAAAATAAATGTATGAAAAGAACACTTGAAGCATGGTGCAGTGGTGCACACCTATAACCTCAGCTACTTCAGAGGCTGAGGCAGGAGGATTGCAAGTTCAAGGCCAGTCTGGGCAACTAAGTGAGAACCTATCACAAAATAAAATCTTAAAAGGGCTGGCTAGAAGCCAAATGGTGCTGGGAATACTGGCTATCCACATGCAGAAGATTGAATCTAGACCCATATCTCTCATGTACTAAATAAAGACCAAAATGGATCAGAATCCTAATATTAAAACAGAAACCTTTAACCTGCTGGAAAAATAAATAAGTAAAACTCCTGAAGTCATTGACACAAGTGAAGATTTTTTGATCAGAACCCAAACTGCACAAGAAATAACATCAAAAATCAACAAATGGGATCATATCAAATTAAAAATCTTGTACACAGCAAAGGAAACAACCACTAGGGTTGTAGAGACAACTTACAGAATGAGAAAACATTTCTGCCAGTTATTCTTCAGACAGAGGACTAATATGTAGAATATATATTCAGCCAGGCATGGTGGCCCACACCTGTAATCCCAGCACTCAGGAGGCAGAAGCAGGAGGATCACTGTGAGTTCGAAGCCAGCCTGAGCTACATAGTGAGACTATGTCTCAAAAAACAAAACAAAACAAAAATTTTCAAAAAATTAAGTCCACTCAAAACAAAAGGCCCACTCAAAAAATGAGTCCTTGAAATTAATAGACTCTTCTCAGAAGAACAAATGGCCAATAAGTACATGAAAAAATGTTCAGCACCTCTGGCAATCAGAGAAATGCAAATTTTTTATAATTAAAACAACAATGAAATTCCACCTTACTCCAGAAAGAATGGCCATCATTAAGAAATCAAATAATAACAAATGCTGGTGAGGCTGTGGGGGAAAAAGGAACTCTTCTACATTGTTGATGGGAATGTAAACTAATAGACCCACTATGGAAATCAAGACAGAAATTCCTCAAAAAAATACTAAACTAGAAACTCAAAAGCTGAGCATGGTGGTGCATGCCTATAATCCGAATACTCAGGAGGCTGAGGCAGGAGGATACTGTGAGTCTGAGGCCAGCCAGGGCTACACACTGAATTCAAGGCCAGTCTGAACTACATAGAGAGATTCCGTCTCAAAAAAATAAAAAATAAAATTAAAAAGAAGGAAAAGAAATTCTATTCAACCCAGTTATTCCTCTTCTAGGTACCTTCTCGAAGGAATAAAGACATTATATTACAGTGATACATGCATATTCATGTTTATAGCAGCACAACTTGCAACAGTTAAATCTTGGAAGCAAACTATGTATCTACCAACAGATGAATGAATAAAGAAAAATGTGGTATTTACACATAATGGAGTACTACTCTGCCAGAAAGAAGGATAAATCTGAGTCATTTACAGGAAAATGGGTAGGCCTTGACACTGTAACTGTGGTAGGAGTAGGGCGTGGCTAAGGTTGGCTGGTAAGGGGGCGTGGCCTGGAGGAGGGGTTCGGACCTGACATCAGCCCAGGACAAGTGACCCAGACTTGCTGACAACTTTGTGGGTGTGGCCTAGCCCTGACCTCAGCCTGAGGTGCCAATTTCAGGTGCCGCCCCTCCCACGCGGAAAGTAGGGGTTCCTGGGAATTTCCAGGGGAACCCCATTCTATAAACAGAAGCGGCACCGGAAGGAGCACAGCGCCCCCCCCCCCAGGCTTTGCTTTATCTGGACTAAGGCTGCTGGCAGCCCTTCCCAGACTTTTTCTGTGTTTGGCCCACACTTGCTCTGCAGGGCCAGCTCTTCCTTTCTTTTTGGTTTATGATTTTAAATAAAACTTTAGAATTACTTCTTGCTGCCTTTCTTCAATTCTTTGCTCGAGGTGGAGGAAAAACCCAGGAATATCGGAAACCTATCTGATAACATAATAAGACCACAAATGACACTATAAAGCTTAAATATCACACGATTTCTTTTACGAAAACCCCAAAATACAAATAATATAAAGAGCATAATAAAAATAGACAAGAAGAAACAGAGATTGATCTCTTGCAAATGGGAAGAGGACCAAAAGATGGAAGGAGGGAGGAAGGAGGAGGACAAGGTAAGTAAAAACAATTAGGATGTGTTATAAACATAAACCAACTCCCTATGGTGCATGTAACCATTACGTAGAGCAAACATGTACCAATAAAAAAAAAAAAGGAAAAGAATGGGGCTGGGGGTGCAGCTCCGTAGTACCGCACTTGCCTAGTATGCATGAGGCCCTAGGTTCAATGCCCAGCACCACTAGAACATGCAGAAAAAATTAAAAACACCTTAAGAAGTTAAACTCCTCTATTAAAAGACAAAGGCACACCATTTGGGTTTTTAAAACACCCATCATATGCCTCCTTCAAGACACACTCAAATAAATGATGCAAAATGGTTGCAAAAGAATACAAAATGCAAGACTTCATGGGAGTTATAACTGTAACTGTGGCAGTGAGTGTGCGTGTGCAAATAACTTCCAGCAGAGTGTCACAATAATATGGCCAAGTATGGATGGCTTAGCAGAAGGCCCCGGCTATCTGCCCCGCCCCCCCACGCATGCGCACACACACGCACACCGCCCCTGTTCTCAGGGCGCCCACAAATCCAGCATATGTTTTCGGTGACTGAGCATTGAGGAGGGAGCTGTACATCACTTTTAACTTTTACAACACAACCAGAATTTGGACGATGGACCTTTGGCCAGCGAAGGCCACCAGCCCCAGAGGCCAGGGCAGCCTGCGCGGGAGCGGACGGGTGGGCTCCTCGACGCCAGGCCACGAGCCCCCTCAGAGCTCTGAAGAGCAAAGATGGCGGAGCGCGGGACAGGAGGGCGCTTTGACAACTCCCTCACGCGCCCTTCTTCATCCTGCCTTTGGCAGTTACCACGGAGCTGACCTGGAGATACTCGGAGTCGTGCAGAGACCACACTGGCAAGCTCTGCTCCCTCGGTGTGGGGCTCTGGGGGCTGCTCCAGGCCGATCATTTCCGCTGAGCAGGAAGGCAAGGAACGCCGTGTGAGGTGCAGCACGGGGCCACCGAGGGGCCTTCGCTTGCTTCCGCTCACACCTCATTAGTCAGACGCGGTCACGCGGTCACACCACATCGCTAGGGATGCTGGGAAAGGGAGTTTCCAGCAAGGACGCCCGGTGCTCGGGAGGCGGGGAACTGTTGAGTGACAACCGGTGATTTGTCCGGATTATCGTCCTTGGTCCGCAAGGCTCCTCACTTCAGTCCTTTCACGCTCTCTGTTATGTATCTGTGTTACACGTTCACCTTTGTATCTTGGCATCCACTATCATGTGAATAATTTGTATTTTTGGAAAATACGCATTTGTGGGCTCCTGGGCGGCAGGCCACGAGCTCTCTCAGAGCCCTGAAGAGCAAAGATGGCGGAGCGCCAGACAGGAGGGCGCTTTAATAATTCTCTCACCGCACCCTTCTCCGTGTATGGGTTTGGGAGCATTTTTTGCCTTTTTCCCTTTTTTTTCTTTAATGCTAAGGACTGAACCTCGAACTCAGGGCCTTGTGCATGCTAGACAAGTGCTATACCACTGAGTTACATCCCCGGTCTTGTTTGTCTGTGTGTTCATTTGTTTTCTATAGTGGGGATTGAATCCAGGGGCTTTGCACTGAGCTATATTCCTAGCCCTTTCTTCTGTTTCATTCTGAGACAGGATCTTGCTAAACTGCTAAACTGGCGAGGGTAGACTAAAAACTGCAATCCTCCTGTCTCAGCCTCCCAGAGTACTAAAATTACAGTGATGTCCTGTCGATTCTACTGAGGTGTAAATTATATTTGGTAATGGTCAACTTATCTTTAACACAGAAGCAAAAGTCTCTCAGTGGGAAAAAGCCTTACTGTTTCCAACAAATGGTACTGGAATAATTGCATGTCTCTATACAAAACAAAAAAAGATGCTGGGCATGCTGGCACATGCCTGTAATCCCAGCACTCAAGAGGCTGAGGCAGGAGGATCACTGTGAGTTGGAGGCCAGCCTGGGCTACATAGTGAGTTGAAGACTAACCTGTGAAATACATAGTGAGACCCCCCGTCTCTGAAAACAAAAACAAAAACAACAAAAAAAGAATCTTTATACAGACTTCACCTTTTACGAAAGTTAACATGGATTTAAATGTAAAGTGCCAAAGTACAAAACTTCTAGAAGAAAACAGGAAAAGATCAAGTTGACTTTAGGTTTGGCTATGAAATCTTAGATACAACACCAAAAACATATTCATGAAGGAAAAAACTAAGAATGTTGGTCTTGGTTTTTGTTTTGTTTTGTTTTTGTTTTTAAAATAGGGCCTCAGTATGTAGGCCTTGAAATCTTGGCGATTCTCCCGCCAGGCTGGCCTTGAACTCTTGGTGAGCCTCCTGCTTCAGCTTCTTGAGTGCTGGGATTAAAGGCCTGCATCATTACACCTGGCTCAATATGTTAAATTTTATTAAAATTAAGAATTGCTCTCCAGGGGCTGGGGATTTATCTCAGTGGTTAAAGCGTTTGCCTTGCAAGCACAAGGACCCGAGTTCGATCCCCAGCACCAAAAAAAAAAAAAAAAAAAAAAAAAAAAAAAAAAAAAGAATTGCTCTCCAAAAGACATGTTAAGAAAATGAAAAAGGTCATAGACTGGAGAAGATATTTACATAACATATTGATAAAGTACTTGTATCCAAAATACACAAAGAACTCTCACAGGTGAAAAATAAACAGCCTGTCTTAGTCTAGTTTCGGTTGCTACCACTGAGTACCACAGATGGGATCATTTATAGAGCAGAGGTTTATGTGGCTCATGGTTATGGAGGGTGGGACATCACGGCACATCTGCGTGGCACACAGCAAGGGCCTCTGGCTGCACGGTAACATGGCAGAGGGCATCACATGGCAGACAGAGCAGGTGTGCCAGCTCGGGTCTCTCGCCCTCTTTGTACAGGGGCCCACCCTCATGACCTCACCATCATCTGTCAGTACGTTTGCTGGACCTACCTCATTTGCCAGACTGTTCGCCACACAGTCAGGCATCCTGCATGTGCACCAGCAACATATGAAGGTGCCTGGATCGCCACATATCCACCAACACTGGCATTTCCAGCTTACCTGCCTAAGAAGGTGAAGCCAGGCACGGTGGTGGATGCCTGTAATCCCAGCACTCGGGAGGCTGAGGCAGAACAACTAGAAACTGGAAGCTGGCCAGGCTACACAGCAAGTTCAAGGCCAACCTGAACAGCATAGTGAGACCCTGTCTCAAAAAGAAGGGAAAATATGGGGTGTCACTTCTAAAGTCCAAGGCACTCTCTGGAAACCCTCTCCAAACTCCTTTCTCCCGAGGACGCTACTTCTTTCCACAAGCCCTTTCCCTCTCTCCTGAAACTTAAACTCTCCCTCCGCCAGCTGCTCCTCAGCACAGCAACCTTCGCACAGCTCATGCCAAGATCCCAGATCACTCTTGGGTGCTGAGCTCCTACCATCCTCACGCCGCAGGTGGGGGTGTAAATCAGCAAGAGCTGTCTGGGAAGGAGTCTGGTGACCTGAACCAAAGGCCGGAAAAATATCTGCACCCTTTGTCCCCCGTAATCCTTCTACAAAAAAATCCATCTAAGCAAACACTGTAATCTGAAATGCGGACAAGGATAGATGTTTAATGATGTTAATCTATCTGTTATTTTAACAGCACAAATTGGAAACAATCTCAAGGCTCAACAGTAGGGGATAATTTAAATAAATCGCACTTAAATGTAGTGAAATAGTGTGCAATCACTAAAAATAACATCCTGGAAGAACAGTTGATATGGAAAGCTGTTATGAGAGGAAACAGCATCATATAAGTGTTGTATACAGTTCAGCACTGATTTACGTAAAAATAGCTACCACTTCTGGAATGTTAGCTCTTATGTACACGCTCTCTCTGGGTCCTTGCTACACCCCTGGACAGTAATACCGTTGTTCTCATTTTGTAGAGAAAGAAAAGCAACGATGTCTACGGGGCTGGGAAGCATTACAGATGAATTTTATTTCCTTTACTCACTTTTGTATTTTTCAGTTCCTTAACGAGGCAGGTTTTGGTTTGGTTTTGCTTTTGCTTTTTTTTTCTTCTCCAACAGAATTCCTGAATCATTCCTTTCTGGTTTATATATGCTAGTAGTGAACAATTTCAACAATACCAAGAAATTAAAAATCCTCTTCCCGTTACAGTTAATCCTCTCCCCCAAAGTAAAAAGAAAATAATAATAATAACTGAGATAGGCCTTGGTGGTCCACGCCTGTCATCCCAGCATACAGGAGGCTGAGGCAGGAGGATCACTGCAAGTTCGAGGACAGCCTGGGGTACACAGTGAGAGCCTGTCTCAAAAAAAAAAAAAAGAACACGGCTGGGGATTTACCTCAGTGGTACAGTGCTTGCCTAGCAAGAGCCAAGGCCCTGAGTTCAATCCCCAGCACCCCGCCCCAAAAAGCAAAAAAACCACAGTTAATCCAACTGCCAGAGGGGGCCTGGTGGACAACTTGGCTTTTGTATTTACATTTGCTTTTAAAACATGTGCCTTTAAACATGCACTTTAAAAAGCAAATGCAGGGGAACATGGTGTACCCATGTCTGTAATCCCAGCACTGTAGGAGACTGAGGCAGGAGGATCTCAAATTCCAGTCCAGTCTGGGCAATTTTGAGACCGAGACCCTGCCTCACAAATAATTTTAAAAGGGGGATTGAGGATGTAGCTCAGTGCCAAGGCCCTGAGTTCAATCCCTACTACCAAGAGAGGGAAAAAAACGCAACCATCTTTCATCTCAGTACCCAAAACTCTACAGTGTGAGTCCTTTAAGTGGCTGCACTTTGCTGGTCAGAGATGCTGCAGTGTGATCGGATTATTTTTGCCAAGCTGCCCCATGATTCCGGGTCTGGCGCTGGGTGAACTGAGTCCCAGCTCTAACCCGGCCATGTACCAACTCTGCCACCAAGGGCAGCGAGGCGGGCAAGGACTTGGGCCCTCCGCGCCCACGATCCGGTGACCGCACCCCGGTGTCAGCCCACGTTTCAAAGGCTGCTGCGAGCGGGCGAGGCGGGGACCTCCCCGGGCCGCCGCCGCCCCCTGGTGGCCGCGTGCGGGGCTGCAGCTCGCCACCGCGCGCGCAGGGTTGAACCACTCAGGCGTCCTCTAAACCAGGGGGTCTAGGGGGCGCCACACGTCCCCTGCTCCCATGCACGTGCCTAACAACCCCTGTGACCCGAGAGCAAAATGTCCCTGGCAGCTACGGTTTTATTCAGGCTGTTGTAACCGAGGGAACCCTCTTTAACGAAGAAAGGGGACCTGGGATATTGGGTGCACGGGGAGTCCTCAGAGTATCTAATGGGAAGAGTAAGAAAGGACGCCAGGCGCCAGAATACAGGTCTGCAACCCAGCCAGGTAGGAGGCTGAGGCAGGAGGGTTACAAGTGGCAGGCCAGCCTAGGTACCTTAGCAAGACCTGTCTCAAAATAAAATAAAGTCTGAGGACGTTGGTTTTTTGGATGAATAGTTGAAAGCACTATAACGTTTCAACGTGTTGCAGGTAAGATTGCCATCTTCAGCCAGGCGTGGTAGTGCACGCCTGTAATCGGGCGGCTGAGGTAGGAGGATTCGGGAGGCTGAGGTAGGAGGATCCCTGTGAGTTCAAAGAAATCAAATACAGTAACAGCGGCTGTAAAATGTTAGAGGTTTCTTTCTTCTCTGCATCAAATAAGTCGTCTTTCCAGGTCCTGCGTCTGCTTTTTGATCCTCTAAGACAATGACGCATGGTCCCAAATGGCAGCGGCGCCCCAGACTCCAGCCAGCAGGAAAGATAAGGGCCCACGTTCCTGCTCTGAGTAAAATCTGTGGTTTGACCGGGTGTGTTGGCGCACACCTCTAATCCCAGCACTCGGGAGGCCGAGGCAGGAGGATCACCAATTTGAAGCCAGTCTGGGCAATTTAGCAAAACACTGTGTTGGTTCCCTCCCCCGCCCCCCAAAAAAGCCGGCATGTAGCTCAGTGGGAACGCGCTGGGTTCAGTCCCTAGCACGAGAGAAATAACTGTTCCTCTTAGCTATGACTGGTCCTCCTTTCTGCACAACCTCAAGAAGAATAAAGGAAAGTAGTGTTTAGTAATTGCGTACGGGGACTCAGGGCCCATGCTGGACGTTTTCCACCGTATCTCCAGCGGGCATCATAATCCCACGAGGGCGGCCCACCAGCAGGTCAGGTGCGCTGCTCTACATCTAGACACCCCGCGGGCCTCGCGCTGGCTTGTGGGTGGCGCTCTGAGAAGCCAGCGATCGCCCCGTCGGAGTTCACAGCTAGCTCGCGGGTAGGGGATCCGGCCGGAAGAGGCGGGCCTGGGGCGTGGCTGGGCGGGTTCGTCGCCCTGCCCAGCTCCTTCCTGCAGGCTCTGCTTCCGCCCCACCGTGCTGGGAGCTGTGTCTCTGCCGCCAGGCCCCTCTGCCGCGCCACCCGCCTTGGAGCCCGACTGTGCACTGAGGCCCCTGCAAACTGCTCCAGGTGAAACCGTCACATCGAGGTCCCTGCTGCATGACTGAAGCCTGATAAACAAATGTACTTTGTCACTGTTAGATGGCAGGCTGATGTGTCTGGTCACTGAAGTACTAATAGAACAGGAAGTGGTGCACACACGCACACCCCCCAGGTTTGGGCTGGGGATGGTGCACTTGGCCAGCAGGTGCCTGAGAGGAATCGGCAAGCTTGAGCTCAGCGACTTTGGCCAACTCCCTTGACCTCTTGCCCTGGTCCTGTCTGAGGCTCAGCAGAGTGAAGACACAGCCCTAGAGATGATCTTTAGCAGCTCTCAACCTTGACCTGCTGCGATTCTTGAAACTGGGGAACAGAAGGGCTTTTCTGGAGAATATAATTAGAATTTTTGTGCAAGACTGCAGCAACTTTTGTCCAGGCAACTCTACCGACTCCCTGGGTCACCAGAAGCAAGGCTCTTCCAGTTGCTGAGCCTCAGTTTCCCCATCTTTGTAATGGAAGCGTTGGTTTCCCTGCTTGCTTTATGGGGCTGGGAGGCCCAGTGAGCAATCTCACCGGAAGCTGCTGTAGAGGAAAACACAGGAACCAAGCTCCAGCTGGACCCCTGCGAGAGCCTCAGCCTCGGCCTGGACGGTGACTCAGTCCCCTCACCTGGTGAGCGAGGCGCTGTGTGTCAGGAGCAGACCCGCCAAATTGGAGCCCTAAGATGAACCATCGCCTTGTATTAATATTTTCACACCACTTAACTCTCATTAAAATGTACTTTGCTGAATTTAATATGTGATTTCAAATGACACAACATATTAAGTGCTTAATATCCTAGAAATTATGAAACTATTATAGTCGATGCCATATGAAATAATTAGACTGAATGAAACTTTAGCAGCCAAGTGAAGGAAAGACTTCAACTTATAACATCTTAAAGTAGCTCAAGCCATCACCGTAATCCCCGAAATACATGTCCAGAAATTAGGATTTTTTTTTAAGAGTAGGAAATTTATTGAGAGAGAGAAAGCTCCTGAGAGACAAGAGGGGACCCAAGTGGGTTGCCAACGAGCTCACTTTTCAGGGGAAGTTTTATAGAGCAAAATCATGAGGCGGGTACAATGTCTGTCAAAATGGTGATTAACCAATAATATTATAAGTGTAGTTGCTTAGGTAACATAGATCCAATGGAGAAGAAGGTCACATAGCAAATGAACATGGAAAGAATAAAGACATTCCAGGATGGGGTGGATCTGGAGGTCTTGGTCGCCCACTTGGGTGACCAAGACTTTATCAGATGAGTGTGGTCTTCAGTTGTTTATCCCTCGGCCTTGAGTCCTGACCTTCAATGGATGCTCCTCTAGCCATATTTGTAGCGTATTCTCCTCTTGTGTGTTGACTCCATGGAGGGCCCAGCCCTGTCTCACTGCCTATAATATTTCTACCTTACTTAGCTGTCTATACTATTCCCTGCTCTGAAGAAGTGTCCCTAACTGCTGTTAGGGGAGAATGGGCAATGTTTCCATCTAGCTGCTTCAAGCTGGGAAGGGTCGGTGTCAGGGAGACCACAGTCAGTGACCTCTGGAGAACTCATCTGACGGGCCTTGTGTAGAAGTCATGTTGTAGTCTAGCAGTTATGAACTCCCTTCACAAGTCGATCCAGTGGGTTCCAGTGAAAGGAAGCTGGCATATTAGTAGTTAGTTCCATCTGTATGATCACTTGAAGTTTGGCATCCTCTAGGTGAGAATAAATAAATTTCCCAAGAAATTAAAGCACGTATGACCAAAGCACGGCACTAGAATGGAAAGGCAGATTGGAGAAAAGAACCACATCCAGCTATGGTATTGTTTTATGTATCTTTTTGTTATACTTTTCTGCTGGGTGTTTAAGACCAAGTGAGACCCATGTTAACCAAAATTGGCCTCTTGCTATCTATTAAGGCTCCACAGGCATCACTTTTGGAACCACATGCAGAGCCTCTCAGCTCCTCTGTCAGTGTCAGCCGCCAGGATGGGTCATGGTCTGGCTTGACCACGTGGCTTCCTGTGGAAGCAGGGGAGACTTTTCCCTCTCAAGTGACCCTCCTTTTTGGCTGTATCAGTTGACTCCTTCTCTGGTGTCTAACGATCTCCCTGTTCAGGAGGTTGGGTGACTCAGCAAAGCTGTAGGCTCTTGTAGCAAAGGTTCCTTATGTCCTGGGTCCTTGTTGACCTCAGAGGGCCAGGGCCAAAATATTGGCTATCCTCTTAGCCCGGTTATCAGAAATTAGGATCTTTAAATAAAAACTGGAACTTAATCTGTGTTTATACCAGGTAGCTCGTGTGGGCTTTGGGAGTGGAGAGAGTGGTGGCCCTGGGGGTTGCTCCCAGGGACCGGGGTCAGGTTTGGGCCTCACCTGGCTCTACCCCTGAGGCCTGGCTGGGGGACAGCTCCAGTGGCCTGGAGTGAAACCTGCTGAAGTGACAGATAGGTTGTCCTTGCCTCGGATCAACTTATTGACAAGCTAAGAATAACAATCTTGCTCATTTTGGCATTTATTGCATGTGTCCTTTGTGTGAGCTGTTTTTTTTTTAAATAAAAGACAATTTATTTGAAGATGGGAAAGGGGGAAAGGAGAGATGACAGACAGCTACTCAGAACAAGTAGGGAGAATTCAAAAGTGAATTGCTCCTGTGTGAGGTGTTTTATGTGCATTTTCTCATTCCAGCCTCAGAATGCGTCTGTTACAAGCTACCGTTTTCAAATAAGGAAAGTGAGTGTCACTCAGAAAGGTTCAGTGAATCCTCCAGGGCCTTAAATTTGAATCCATAGTGCTGGCCCCACATCATGACCACTCCTGAGTCCTTCAGAGTCCTCGGGGTGTACGCACGCACGCGCATGTGTGTGTGTGTGTGCACGTGCGTGCACTTCCTGTTCTGTTAATACTTTAGTGACCAGACACATCAGCCTGCCATGCTCCAGAAGAGCATGAGTTCTGGGTGCACCTGACCTCTGAGTTTGGAGGGGGCATCTGCAGAGGGGACAGCTGGCCATGGCTGCCTCAGGCCACCGTAGTCTGCTGCCCTTCCCTCGGGTCACCCTCTGAGCCACCACAGTCTGTGTCTGGAGCCTTGGGAGCTCCTCCTCAGGCCCGGGAACTCCACGCATCAGTCCCAGGCAATGTCTCCGCCATTCATCCCCAGGCCCACAGACAAGGGCCAGCTGCTTTTCTCCACATCTCTGCTGCCTCCTCCCTGGTGGGGCCCATGGCAGTCTTGGACCTCCCTCTCCAAAAGAAAAGTGACAATGAAGCACTGTGGGGAAAACGCTATGATTTCAGAGACTCCTGAGATCTCAGGTCTTCACTGCCATCTTTCCTTATGAAACATCCTCTTTCCTCATTGTTCAAGATCAAATTAAAGCTGGTTCTGCCCTCTCCAATGGGACTGGGGTAGCACGCCTCACCTCCTGGGGCTTAGAAGCCCAGGACAGTCAGGGAAGGATGTCCAGACTCAGGTCACCTCAGCTCTGTGGAGTGGAGAGAAACCAACAATTCCAACAGCCCTCAGGAGCCGGGCTGCCGCTGCACCTCCAAGACTGCCAACCAGGGCCAGTCTCTCTGGAATCCTCTTTCGGTGTCTGTCCCCTCGAGGTCCGTGGGGATCAGGAGTTCCCAGGAAGTCATCATCTCCTTGCTTCTCCTGTCACTGGGTCCCCTCATGCTGTCTGTTCTCCTCCAGCTTCATGCCACATGTACTCTATCTCTTGCATCCACCTATTCTTAGTTTTTGTTGCTCTAACTAAATACCCGAGGGGGGAATTTATAAAAAAAAAATTTATTTAGCACAAAGATTTGGAGGCAAAAAGTCTAAGATTGGGTAGTCCCATCTGCTTGAGCTTCGGTGAGGACATTTGGGAAGTGTTACAACACGGACTACGGCATCTCATAGTGGGTGTGCATGAGAAGGATCCGGGAGGGGAGACAGATACAGTGAGACAGGAAGCAAGACAGCAAGCTAAGGAAGTCGAACTCACTTTATAATAACTCTCTCAAGGTAACCCAGTTCCTCAAGAGCAAGAACTCAGTACTGGAATAAAAACATGAACCTCTCATGAGAACGGAGCCACCAGGACCCATCTCACTAGATCTTGTCACTTACAGGTCCCCCCACCTCAGCACTGCCACGCTGGAGACCAAGATTCCAGGACAAGGACCTGGGGGGTGGGGGTGGGGGGCTGGAGGGCACACCCCCAACCTCGGACCTTCAGAGCAAGGTAAGCCCATATTTCAGCAGGCCTGGGGCCCTGGGTCCACAGTAGCACCGCTGGCCTGTTCCTGGGCCTTCCCTGAGTGCAGGTGGACCAGTACCCTTCATCCTTCTAAAACATGAAACAAGCCGGGGATGTGGCTCGGGGGTTAAAGTGCTTGCTTACCAAGCACAAGACCCTGAATTCAGTCCCCGGCACCAAAATAAATAAATAAAACCGAAAACAAAAATAGCGCTGAGTTTTCACATCCTTCTAATTATAGTTTCCAGAAAAGCCCTTCGGTTGCCCAGTTACGAGAATCGCAGCACCTCGAGCTTGAGAGATGTTAAAGATCATCTCTAAAGCTGTTTCCTCACTCTGCCAAGGCTCATATGGGAACCAGAGCAAGAGGCCAAGGGAGGTGGCCGAGGTCACATCACAAAGATAGTATCAGAAGGAATAGGAACTTGCATCTCTCTGCTCCACAACAAGAAAAAGCAATCAGATTAAAAAGATAAAAACAAAAAAACCACTCTGGCTCAAAATAGTGTAGCCAGAAATGGTGAACAATAGCTAGGTCTGTCTCCTGCTGTTTTCCACAATAAGGCAGTTATGAACTCACAAGCCGTACCTGTCACCGTGACACATGTGGGCACAGACTGTGTCGAAAAGGCTCTCCTTCCAAATAAATGAATAAAAACACGGATGCTAATTGAAGATTAGCATTATCTCCCATCAATGTTAATACGCTTTTTGGTTATTTGCAATTCCCTTTCGTAAATCTGAGGGAAACATCATTGCCCAAATTAGCTCTTTTCACTCAATAAAGGCCATATTAGCATTCTGAGGTTTGCACTTACTTACTGTTTGTTTAGAGAGGGGTCAGAAGAGGAGGTGGGCAGCTTGCACCTAATTTCCATTTCACTGCGCGCAAGCAAGGACGAGGAGGACTCAAGTCCCCAAGGGCCAGCCCAGGCACTGCCCTAGTAGCTAAGTGGCGTCCCCTCTCCAAGTTGTGAGCCAGGGCACTCTTCAGAGCACTAAGTACCTCCACGGTGGTTCCTACTGAAGAACATCCTGTTCTTTACAGCACGTCCCAGCATGGATGAGCCACTGCGAGGCCTGCCTGGTTCCCAAGATCGCTGATCAATCAGTCACCTCTTAGGCCCCAGCGCGCAAATCACAGGTGCACAGGTGCTCAGTATGAGGGGAGGGGAGGGGAGGGGAGGAGAGGGAAGGGAAGGGAAGGGAAGGGAAGGAGGGAGGGAAAGAGAGAGAAAAAGAGGGGGGAGAGGAAGCAGAAAAGGCCAGCGTTTAAAACCACACTTGTAATCAAACCACCACTTCTTCCACCACTAGCAGGATCGTTTGGGGATGATGGTTGACCCTCCCGGCGCCCAGTTTTCTAACATGCGAACTGGCAAGAATGATACCACTGAGGTACAGTAAATGCCGGGCAAGGTCAAAGGGTGGGGACCTCGCCCAGACCTCTCCGGCCCCGCACACTCCAGGAAGTCTAGGGTGCAGAGTGGCCGGCCTCCTTCTTCCTCTTGGCTGCAACTGCGGGGCGCTGAACCCCAGTACCTGCGAGCCAGGGCCGCTGCGAGGTGCGCGGACCCCACCGCTCTGCGCTCAGCCAGCCCGCGCAGAGCCAGCGCGCGCGCACCACGTGACCGAGCGTGACTGCCGGCGCGAGACGCGCGCAGAGGTCGGGCGAAAAGAGGGTCGAGTTCCCATGCTCCCTTCATTTGCATATATGGCGCAGAGAGGTTAGGTTAAAAATAGGTTTAATTTAGCCTTAAGCACAAAGACACAAGAAACAAATCCAAGCATGAGATATAGAGAACCATAATTTGTAGAGTAGTTTAGAATTAGGAACGAACCCATAATTTAATCACCATAACTGTAAAAGTTTGTATCTTCTTGGTTTTATATACTTTCTGAGAGGCTCCATCGTTCGTGCTCGCTTCGGCAGCACATATACTAAAATTGGAACGATACAGAGAAGATTAGCATGGCCCCTGCGCAAGGATGACACGCAAATTCGTGAAGCGTTCCATATTTTTCCAGAACTTTCATATATATAGACATTCTGCCGACTGATTGTTGGTTTTGTTTGGTACAAGAGAAATTTAGTCCTGGGAGATGCAATAAAGAGAGAAATGGGGCCTAAGCAGCTTTATGTCTACAGTACCTTTCGCATCTGGCTTTCGCAGTTTGAGATCTTTTCCGTCTTGCTTGCGCTTCCTGAATATTGTGGCACCTTATGAATAAGAAATGATTTTGCTAAAGTTGGTCTATTTCAAGTCCAAAACATACATAACAGGACGCAGGGTAATAACACATGGCACTGTACTGTAACAGGATCTTGCAACGATACTGATCAACTCCTGCGTCCTTAAGCAATAATGCCCACCACTCGCTCGGCACCCACACTGCGGACAGCAATGCCCTGTGGGAATCCCTGTCGCCGCTTTACACAGAGACTTCGAGCAACCTGGGCAAGAAGGCCTGACTGGTCAGCTGCTCAAAGGGGGCCTGAGGAGACCTCATCCCGGGTCATTTAAATGCAAATCAGCGGTCACTAATAAAATGAAGGTGGAGGGGAATCCCAGCAAAGTTCAGATCTCCCGTGATGACTTTGCCAGGGTCTTAAAATATCAGCTTCTTCCCACAAGAAAAGCCGTGCGTCCGCCTTGCAGCCGTGGGGCAGTATCCAGTTCGGGACAAAAGACTCTTTACAGATGAAAGCCAAGAATAGGGTCTGTGGGGCCCGTCCTCCAGGCTCACAGAGGACAATCTCCGGCCGGTTTTCTCCTCTTACCCCACAGATGTCAGGTTCTTTGAAGTCACTTGGGCAATCAGTTGGGTGAGTAGTTTAAAGTTCTGCTTCTTGGGAGCTAAACAAACTACCAAGGTAGGTGTGGCTCCCCCTCCTTAGGCAAGGATGGTGCAGGAGACAGGAATGTTATTGGCTCTGCTTTTGGAAGGGGGTCTTGTGGGTTAAAATAGAGAAGCCTGAGTGATTTGGTCCAAGAAAGGCTGTTCAAATTGTTATGAAGACACTTACCACTCTTCTTGCCACATCCATTCTCTTGGAGCGGGAATTAGGAAATACACAGGCAATTTCTAGTTCTGGAAAATGCAAAGACCTGGCTGAATTTCCTCACTCTGCTCTAATTTGCTGAGAGGTTTTAGGCCAGTCCTTTGCCCCTTTGGGCACACACAATCAACAAGAGCGTTGGCCCTGAAGGATTCTTTTCCAACCTGAGTGTTTGTGGATTCTTACCACTGTTTCTTCTGGAAGTCCAAGGGGCCAGCCTGGACAAGGTACTGCTACATTTCCTTTCCCGGGCCCCAAAGGAGTAGAGGGCCACAGACTGGGGTCCATCTGGGAACCCCTGAACTTCAGGACTGGAAGGTGAACTCAGAGGGAGCTGTGAGCTTATCAAACTCAGATATATTCACGCTTCTTGTTTGCAAGGAGCTATTCTCAGCATCACCTACCCAAATAGTTCCACAAACCAGGTGCTATTATTAGCCTCCTGTTATAGACAAGGAGGCAAAAGTGTAGAGAGATTCAGCAACTTGCCCAATGTCACAAGACTAGTCAATGGCAGTCGAGATCTCCGTCAATCTGGCCACAGAGTTTGCGCCCTTAACTAAACACCTGCTGCCTTTGGGACAGGGAAGGACCATACACTGTCAAATTTTAATGCAAAGAGCATGCAGATCTGGTTCTGCTTTTTAAAAAGTGTTCTGAATTCAAGGCAGGAATTGTGTTTCTGCAAAGAATCGAGGCCACACTTCACAGCAGGCTGAGTGGGAACAGGTGGACAGGTGTGTGGCCAGTGATTTTCAAAAGGCAAAGGGAGGAGGGAGTCCCTCTTTAGGACAGGACTGGGACAGGAAGAAAGTTTTCCTATTCCAGGTTGACAATAACTTACTTGACACTTGCCCCTCAAACTAATCCTATTGATGAAGGATCTCCTTTCTGAGCAGTAAGCTTGTGCTTAATTAACCTTAGGCAAATGAGCTTAATTGCTTCTCTGTGGCAGTTGGCCAGAAGCACCTGGGGATTTCTCCCCGCAGACATTTCTAGCACCTACACAAACCAGCCACGCTGGAACACTTTCACGTGGCCAGTTGTGTGCAAGTGGGGCACTGGGTGTTGTGCTGGAGAGCATAAGTTAGGGCAAGGCGTGACCCCAGTTGTGAAGACGCAGTCACTCGGGAACCAGACCCACCACCTGAGCCAGCCTCTGAACCGAGCGTCATCAGAACACAGGGGTGCCCTGTGGCCTGAGTTGGGAGGTCTTCTAGGTGCTTTTGGGGACAGGTTACCCATGTTGCCAGAGGAAAAGGAGGTTGGGAGCCACTTAACTGGTTTTTCACACAGGAGTGAAAAATAAAGCAATATGATCTTGTCCCCGACTGTGTCCCAGAGTTGCTTGGCCTCTTACCCTGGAGTTGCCAGACAGGTGGGGATAGGGGCTACCTGCCACATCACCGTCCCAAGAGGGCTCTGGAGTTCTGGAGAAAAAGCAATGGAAGGCGGAAGGGAGTCATTTAACTCGTCCCTGACCTACCTAACACCTTGGACTCCAGAGTCAGGTCTCAGTAGACACCGCCAGGGCCTAGGAGTGCCAAATCCAGCACCGCGAAAAAAAAATCCCAAGGATATTCTGAGCCCCACATGTCCCTGTCAACCCGCAAACCCGTCTTTCACCCCAAGAGCCAAGACACTCAAGTCTGGGCCTACAGCGTAGGCTGTAATGCCCGAAATCGGTCGCAAGGTGGCAACATTGCGGCGAGAAACAGATTAAAAATCCTGGGTGTTTTTCTAAAGCATATTTTCCCTATTAATGTTTCATTTAACTTAATTAGAATCTGGTAAACTAATTAAAGTAGCTACGAGCCCCGCAATCAGCAATAATTCGTATAATTATTGATAATTACATCCATACCAATCGTTTGGTTATTAACATTTGAGGGAGGGAACACTTCGAAAGGGAGGCGGAGCCCAGGAGGGTCTTTTTCGGAGTCTACTTTGTGGGTCGGATCCGCCTACACCCCGAATCCGCAGAGGTTCCGGCCCAGATGGGGCGCCCCTCTGGCCCCCAGCTGTCTGGTGCTTTTCTGCACTTGGGGAAGAACTCGGGGGAGTGGGAAGGAGTATTTGCTCGGCTCCTCTGTGGGGCCGCGGCCACGGGAGGAACTTCCTGCCTGGGTGATTCCCGTGGTGTCCATTTTGCAGAGACTGAAGGTGGGGTTTCCAGGGGTGCATTTAAGCCGTGGGGAAAGAAACGAGGTGCAGTCTGCGACCTGTGCGCCATGCAAGCCGCGTCCGGACGCCACTCGCCCCTGGCGCGCCCCGGAAACCAAGTCACTCCCTCTCTGCATGTCACTTTTGGGGTACGATGAAGAACTGATCTGGTGGGTCCGCTATGAAGATTCTGACACCCTGGAGGGGCCTGACCGGGAGACATCCAGGTGACGCCTTAAGCCTGTCTACTCACTGTCCTCACCACCAATACCGCCCTCCTGTGCTTTCTGGGTTCAGCCCTCGAAATACTTTGGGACTTGAGCTCCCACAGCCCAACAGCAGGGAGGTCGGGGACCGGCTTCCGCCGCGCAGCGGGGCTGCGGGGCTGCGGGCCTTCCCAGCGGCCGGGAGCGCGCCCCCACACCCCGGCCCCTGCCCGACCGCTCGGCCCAGGCCCTGACGCCTCCGCCGCGCAGCACCCGGCCGCGCACCCAGGGCTCCTTGCAGGGCTGCGCGGGGCCGACGCCCGTCTCCAGGGTGCCTGCGCGAGGGATGCGCAAAGCGATGTACCGGGGTGGAGGCATCGGAGCGCTGGGTCTGCAGCGGCCTGGGCTCAGTTTACCTCCCAGCGCACTTCCAAGACTCTCCGTGGACAAAGGCCCAAAAGTCGTTTTGTAGAGGCCGAAACTGAGCCCCCCCAACACAAATAAATAAAGGGCGCGCCAGGAGGAGGTAAAATTCAGCCCAATACCCAATACCTTGCGCTTTCCTACTCCACCCATTCTTTGCGCCCCGCCAAGAAAATAAATAAATAAATAAAAATGTTCTGCAATTTACATCTGTTATCTGTGGCCCAACTAGCAGGTGCAAGGAAACTGAGGCCGACAGGCGAGGCTACACCCACCGCGACCCAGGTGCCAAATGCCCCAGTGGAGGCCTGACCAGGGCTGCTGCCAGGCACCTCACCTTCACCTCTGGGTTCCCCAACGTCCTCAACTCCTCTCAGACTCGTACGCAGGGAGCATTAAGATGCGGCCTGGGCATCCTCTTTTCCTTAGCAGCAGGGCTAGCAAGGGGCTCTGCCCCAGCTTCAAGTCCCTCCTTCCTTCCCAGGTCTGTGGGCCCAGGTCTACCCTCCACGTTTCTCTGTCCACCCTGCCCCAGCGCCCCCGGGCCAGGCCAGTAGAGCCTGTGCCAGCCAGGAGAGGTAGAGCCCAGGGTTCTGCGCAGGTTTGAGAGCACCCTGTTTCTGAGCATCCAGGAGGCGACTTCCCCTGGAAGGTGTGGCCACTGGGAGGTGACTGCCCCTGGCAGGTGTGGCCACCGGCAGCTTACCGTATAAGAGCTTGAGTGAAGGGACACTTGTACAGGTGACCACACAATTGTTCCCTTTTCCCTAACCTGGGCCTGAGGGAGGGCCCTAGTGTGTGGGGGGGCTGTGAGAAAGCAGGGTGCTGACCGATCTCTACCTAACCAGGCACAACTCTAACCCAGGCGACAGCAGGTGGCCCCCACCCCACCTGTGGCACAGCCCACCTGTCCCACCCCCTCTCCTCCCACACTCCCATCTCCAAAACCCTAGCAAGTGACAGATTTTTCTTTTATTAAAAACAAAAGTCACAGATACAGGGTGGTCTCCCCCAAACAGGCTCAAGGTGGTCGCCATCTCCTCAGTCAGTTGTCGTCCTTTTAAAGTGCTGTTACATCAAGAGGTTACAATAACAACAAAAATAGACAAAGCAAAAAGCCCCCCCCAAAAAAGGGGAATGCCAAATGGGAGGGGAAACGGGTCCAGGAGAAGAAAGAAAAATAACTTAGACTCATAAATAAATGATCGTGAACCTAACAAACACTGAACCAAGAGACTCAAGAGTACATTTACATCCATTGCACATAGCCACTTTGTCCTTAGGAACGAGTTTCAGAAGTGGACGGGGAGGGGGCAGCCGGAGCCAGCGAAGTTGCTACATTGTATTCACAATCGGGGTCCCAGACTGTACAGGGGCAGGGGAAGGTTCGGTCCTTTCTGTCCCCTTTTTCCCCCGTGAGTCCAGTTAACCCCTCGAGTTCCAAGGCCCTGGAGTTCAACGCGGTATGTTCACTGGGAACCGAGCCAGGCCCTGGACTGGGACGCCCCTAAGGGGCCGAGGAGCCCAGGAGGAGCGCGGGCGGGCGGGCTGTATTTACATGGCCGTCCGAATGGCTTGTTCCTCGCTCCGGCCGCCGGGCGCGCAGCGGGTATTTATAGGAAGGAGCAGCATGGCTTGAGGGCGCGGGGGCGCGGCGGGCCGGCCCTAGGGCAACAGCGGGGGCTTGAAGGAGCAGTTGCCGGTGCAGTGGCGGGGCGTCAGCATCTTGCAGGAGAAGTGGTGCAGGGCGTCGTGGGCTTCTGAGGAGAGAGTCGTACCGGCCACGTTGGCGGCCTCACCTGCCTGGCCGCAGCCCATCAGTCCCCCTTCCTCGGGCTCTGCCACCCTTTGGGTTCAGGGGTTCTCAACCCAGCGGCCCAGAAAGGAGGTAGGAGGGAGACCTGGTGATCGAGAACCACCGCTCTGGTTCAGTAGCCCCATTTTACACAACAGGAAACTGAGGCTCAGAGAAAGAGGGATCGACTTGCCCAAGGCCAGAGTTAGCTCAGAAGACAGAGTTTTTGGACGCCCAGAGCTCCAGGGACTCTTCCTTCCTACCCCATCGTTCTGCAACGAGCTCCCCATGACAATCGAGCCTCTCTTCCCTGTTCTCAGTTTCTGATCCAAGAAGCCCTGGCCTTCTCTCCCACAAGGCCCGCCGCTCATCCGTCCACCCCCCACCCAGCCATTCACCAGCCCTGGAACCCCCTTCTATCTTTCTTTCTTGGTTCCGCACCTTTTAATTTCTGCTGGATGGCATAGCGCGCCTTCCGCTCCTGGTCGAGCTCGTTGCACAGAGTGTCTGGAAGACAAGAAGCGGCTGGTGAGGAAACCCAGACGACCCTCAGGCCGGCCGGCGGGGTCACAGCCTGGGCCACATCCTGCCCTACTTCCTCAGCCCCTCGAAGAAACTCCTGGGTGGACGAGGGGAGGGGCCGTAATGCTCCCAACTGCAGACTGGCGGAGAGAGGAAATGGCCTGGGATGGCGCTTAAAGGCAGACGGATCTAACCAAAATTAAAGCAAACTTAGGCATTACTTCCCAGGTAATTTTACGCCTCGATTTTTAATTTAGAAACCATGGAAATTGCCGCGATAAGAAGTTCAATCACTCCACGTAATGATGCCTGCAAGCCGTTTGCTGGGCTCGCTTGCCATTCGGAGGCTAATCAGAGTATACAAAGGATATTAAATAAAAAAAATAATTGTTAAATTACCTTCCATTTAAATCCAAATGACTGAGCCGACATTGCGGCTCCTGCCAGACGAGTGGCAGTTACGGCCCCTGCGTGCGCTCACCTGACTGCCGTCTTACCTCTGACAATCTGCAGCTGTTGCACCATTTCTTCCCGATAAGCCAATTCCCTCTTCATTTGATCCTGAAAATTATCTGTGCAAATTGATTAAGTGAGAGCTGTTATGCACAGCCTCCTCCCCAGCTTCACTTCCGCCTCCCTCCCGTCCTCACCCCTACACTCACCCCACCCCCACCCAGTCACTCGCCTAGCTGGAAACCCCGGAAACGGGAGTTCTGCCTGCACCCAGCTCCCAGAGCAGGTCCGGGTGACAATGTCGAGATGGGGTGAGGAGGGCCGGAAGTACCTTTGAGACTCTGAAATTCTCGCTCCAGCTTCTTGCGGAGCTCCATTTGCTCCAGGAGCAATTTTTGCAATTCCTCTGTGAAGGGGAGAGAGTGGGAGGGTCAGGAGTTGGGTGGGGAATTCTAGGGACCCATTAGGCACTGAGGTCCTGGGACTCAAGTTGGGGTAGTAGCCTTCAGCCCTCTGGCTTTCCATTTGCATTCAAAGAATTTGGACAGAGACACAGGCCTGGGGATAGGGTGCCCAGGAGAATCAAATTCAGGAGGGTGGAACCTATTTTGGATTTCTGGGCTCTGATTCCGGGAAATAACCAGCTTGGCATTTGCTAAATTGTTCCGAACTCTCTAACTTTAGAGAATGGATGACCTCCTCTGGATCAAAATGTGACTTCCCTCTTCAAGTGACAGTCCTAATCCCTCCTTTCCATACAAATCTGGGAGAATTTGGTCAAAGCCTCGAACAACCTTCCCAGAGAAACACGCATACTTAACATTTTGTCTGCGATTTCAGGAGGTTCCCAGACCTCTAAATATATGCTGAGAATCCTCGTATAAAACATAAATGAGGGCTGGGGGTGTAGCTCAGTGACAGACTGCTTGCCTAGCATGCATGAGGCCCTAGGTTCAATCTCCTATATTATAAAACAAACATACAAAAATCAGTGATTTTCAAAGTAATGAGCTCCTGTAAAACCTGTGACTAAGAAACATGGCAGACCACTAATGCTCATCGCCCCTCTCCTACCAAGTCCAAGACTCTCCATGGGCTGGGTGTGTGGACTGCTCCATTCAGTGCCCTCAGAAACCAGTTCCAGTGGGGTTCCAGCTCCACAGGCTGCCCCAGACATGTGGCTGTCAATGTCTGGAGCCTCCCCGGGGAAGGCTTCCCAGAAACATGGGAATGGAAGAGGGAGAGGCAAAGTGGGGCCCAAGACTCCCCCTTTCTCTGTGCTTCAAGCCACCTTCTCCCCCTGGCAGGCTGAGCAGCAACTCTGGGTATCCCATTCTGCAAACAAGCTCCATTCTCACTGTGGTTAGACATCAGTTCCAGGGGGAACACGCTGTGACCTCTCCCGTGGTCCTAACATAAATGCCTCCTTGCAATCTTGCTCTTCAGAAATGGTTCTGTTTTCCACGGAGTTTGGGGAACTCCACATTGTCTTCCCTGATTGTCCACAGCACCAAGTTCTGAGAATCATTATTCTCTCTCTTACTAGTCTGTCAGAGACAGACTCAGGGCTTGAAACCCAAACTTCCAATAAACTTCCAGGGACTTGCAACGCTCCCCAGCCCCTAACCACACTTACCCTTTTGTGCCAGGATGTGTCCAAAGGATTATCTTTCCTGCTCAGAGATATTAAAAACTGACCAGACCCCACCCCCACCCCCCGGTAGCCATGGCATTCCCACAAACCTACTACAGGAATTATATGCCCTCTACAGGCAGGGTCCATTTCCCTCAAGCACAGCATACATACCCCCATTTCACAGATTTAACCTCACCTCTGGCCAGGTTTTCAATATCTTTCTCCACCAGCTGAGTTCCTGTGACATCCAAGGTGAGCCCGTCTTCCCCTGGGACACAAGGGCAGGTGAGAGGGGTTCCGCGCTGCGAGAGGCCTTGAGAGGGGAGGGGTGAATTTCCTGGGAACTGTGCCAAGTCAGGGACCTGTTCCAGGCCCTCTGCCCTTAGAGGAGAGAGTTACAGGCCCCCGGCACTACCCACCCTCCAAGCTATGTTTGAGAGTAGGAGAGTGGGCCCGAGGAAAACGGGTTGTCCTTGGGAAGCGCCCTCTGACTTATTTTAGGTGGGTGGAGCTGTTCCTCCATCTCCTTTTCTAACACCCTCCGCTCTTACCCGGAAGAGCCCCAAGCTACCAAGGACACAGCAGCTCCGGAAACCCGGCCTGAAAACCACACACCCCCAATATTTAATAGTTATCTGCTGGCAGATGAAGGAAAGAACTGGCAGCCTCTGGATCGTGATTGAAAGTCTTGCTCGCAAGCCCACCGAAACTCGGGGGACCTGGGTCCCGGGTCCCAGCTGCGGACGGGGCAGGAGGAATCCTAGGGCTCACCTCGATCGGTGTTTGAGGGACTTGGCTGGGAGATACTCCTTTGGTCTGAGTAGGATTTCCTCGTTTCCAGATCATCGGCGGTCGAGTGATTGTCTTCCTTATCTGGCTCTTTAAAGGCAATAAACCGAGTTTCAAGGAGAGGCAAAGAAACCGTGACCCCGATACTGCCAGAGCTGTCGCGGTTGGGGCGCCCAAGCCCTAATTAAAAACGTCGAGGCCGCCTCTGGTTCCCGGCTGTGCGCCCAGGCGCGCGCCCGGAGGCTTTGGGCTGGGCACCCCTCCCCCTCGCATAACGTGGTCTGCTCTTTCTCCCGGCCTCGCGCCCCCTCCCCAGCCCCTCGGAAAAGAGTAAGCCGAGCAGCAGAGCCCACCAGGGACAGACGACCTACATCGCGCGCAGATACTGGGGCACCGCGAGCGCGCGTGGCTGCCGGGTCTGTCCGCGATACTCCCGCGGAGACCGCAGCCCAGGCGGCGACCTTCTGGGTGGTGGCGGTGGGGGCATTGTCCTAGGCTCCGCTGCCTCTGCCAGCCCAGATTTCCGAGGCCCGGGGCCCCTTCTTTGCTAGCAAAGTGGTCCCAGGCGCAAGTGCAGCCCCCCACCCCCGCCCCGCCGGGGCTGCGCTGCAGCTACGCCAGCGCTTCTGGGGTACCCAACCGCGCAGCCGGGCGGCCTCCCGTCACTCCTGGCCAGGCCACGGGGGACTCAGGCCAAACACCCTTGCTGAATAAATGAGAGGACTGGAAGGAGCTGCCCGGAGGGAGTGGTTTTTAAAAGGTTTAACCCTGCGTAGGAGGCGTCCTCGAGAGGTGTCTATGTGCCACGGAGGGGGCGACTGGGTGAGGTTTTCAGGTAACCAAACCGTGGGAGTTGGGATTTTTTCGCTTAGCTGCCTTTTTCTTTATTTTCTCTTTCCCTCTCCCTTTCTCTCGCTTCTGTCTTTCCGAGCTCGTCTTCCCTCCCAGGCCTTGCTTGGCCCTGGCCCTCTGCCCGCGGGGCCCCAGGACAGTGGCCCGCGGCCCTGGCGGCGTTACCGTGGGCCTCGGGGGTGCAGAGGTAGGAGGACGCGGGCCCCAGCGCCGCCGCCGCCGCGCTCTTCGCGTGCTCGTCCCTCTCGGGCGCGTACACCTGCGACGGCCGAGAAAGGACAGGCCGTCAGTGGGGCGCTCGGGGGCTGCCCCAGCCGTCCAGCCCCGCCCTCGCCAACAGGAAGCGCCGACGGGTGCGGAGGTTGCGCCCAACGCTCCGGACAGCGGTGACGCACGCGGCGCACCCGGGCGTCCTCCGAGTCCTCGCCACCGTGGTAGATTCGGGGTAATTATTGGCGCCCGCGAGCAAATTACTCCAAACACAAAGCTGCTCCTAGTGCGGTTCAAAGCCGACCCCGCTCTGCGCTCGCCCCCTTTTTGGCATTTTCTCTCCCGCCCGCACCAGTGCCCGGTCCCCGGCATAAATGACGCTTTTCGCATCCGGTTAATGATTCGTGTTTTAATCAACCGAATGGAAAAGTACAGGTGTGCGCGCCTACTTTCAAAATGGCCAAGGACCTCGGCCTAGCCACAACCCGCTCCTTCAGGCCCAGCCCCGCCGACCTGAGACACCCCCCCACCCCTCCCCGCACACAGCTTCCCAGCACCCAGCCCTGCGGTTCCCAAGGCCGGAGTTTGAAACTGCTAGTTGGGATGGGGAGAGATTCGGGGGACCCAGTATTGCTTAGCAACTTGGGGAGAGGCTGCCTTCTCTCTCCCTTCCCATTCGTTTTCCTTGGGGTTCTGATTCCCATCCGAGGGACCGGGCCTCGAGAGAGCTTTTCCGTGCTTCTAGGTCCCTTTCTCTCACCCTCTTTCTTCCTCCAGACCCCTTTCAATATCTCTGGAAGTCTGGAGGTTTGTGCCGGTCTGTTCCTCACTCCCATCAACAAAAACAAAGCACACTGGTTGGTCCCCAGGCCTGCGTACCCACCCCCACCCCACCGCGCTTCGATCTTCCGAAACCCACACTCCGGGGACCCAACCAGCCCCGCGAGCCCAGCTCCAGGGCGCCCGCGACTGGGCCTGCGGAGAGCAGCCGGACAGCTGCTCCAGCGCCTGCGCGGAACAGGATCCCGGTCCCCGCCCGGGCCGGGCCGCCCTGAGCGCAAGCGGTGCGAGGGGTCAGCAGGGAGGCGACCCCGGCGGGGCGGGCGCGGGGCTCACCTTGGCCGTCGCGGGGCCTCCCAGGGGTCCGCAAGGCTCTCGGAGCTCGTAGCCGCCGTTTGGCGGACTCCTCTCGGGTCTCCGCACCACATCATCGGCTGCCAAGTCCCCGAATGCCGACCGACCTGGGGGTGGCCCTAGGCGACGCCGGGAGCGGGGGCTACCGCCGTCGGGAGAGTCTGTGGGGCCGTCCGCGCCTGAGGAGGCGGCAGGCGGCGGCCCAGCGGACTGGTCACCGTCTGGGCCACCCCCTGCGCTGGGCGCCCTGGGCTCGGCCTCGTCCTGGGCGCCCTCATCGTCGGGAAAGCGGTTGGACTCCACGTCCACCTCGGGCTCGTCCGCGGTGTCCACGTCGGGCGAGGCGGAATGGTAGCTGGAGCTGCCTTCGCTCAGAAAGTCCGGACTCACGTAGCCGCCGCCAGTCCCCGTGCCCGGCCCGGGCGCACGAGCAGGAGCTGGCCCCGCGCCGTAGGCCTCGCGGGCGCTGCCGTAGAGCTTGGCGATGCTCTCGGCGTCCTTGACCAC
>PVJO010020048.1:0-32889 GCA_004026905.1 Hystrix cristata | reverse complement strand
GTACTACACCACCATAAAAAAGGATAAACTAGAGTCATTTGTATGTAAATGGATGTTCCTTGAGAACATACTATTAAATGAAATAAATCAGACACTCATGAGTACACATCGAATTGTTTTTCTGATATGAGAAACCATAACTGTAAATAAGGACAAAGAAGTGTAATAGATATTATAAAAAAGGAAGATAACATACAAAGGAGAGGAGTACTAGAAAGAGGGAAGGTGGAAAAGCTGGAAGGGAAAAAACAGAAAGAAAGGGGAAAGGGAAATCATAGAGAAATGTGAATAAACCTGCTGTAAATAGGGATGGAAGGACAGACGGGAGGGGTGGGGAAGAGGGGGGAGAACCAAGATGCACCATGTACAGGTACAAAACAAATATGATGAATGTGATCATTATATGTACAATGTACCAATTCATGTTCTTGGTTAAAAATAAAAATAAATAAATAAATATATAAAGGGAAATCCTGAAACATGGTGCAACATGAAAGAAACTAGAAAATATTATGTGGAAAAAGTTACAAAAAGACAAATATGATTCTATTTATATGAAGTACCTAGAGTAGTCAAATTCATTAAGACAGAGAACAGAAGAGTAGTCAGTAGAGGATGAGAAGCAGAAATAGTAAGTATTTAATAAATAGTACAGTAATAGCCCCATTCACAAATGCCTTTTTTCAGAAACAATTTGATTCACAAACAGAAGCATTTGGCCAAATTTTGCTTCTGTTCCCGAACTCTGCATTGGATGATGAATGTGACTGTGGGCCTCTTCCCTGCTGAAACATGAACATGCCACCTTCCCCAGAACAGTGGAATGAATTCAGTTTGTGAAGTGGGGTACCAGGTTTATGAGAAGATAAGAATCTAAAGACTGTACAACAATGTGAATTTATTTAACATTGTTGCCTGTACACCTAAAAACAGTGAAGATAACAAAGTTTATCTGATGTATATTATATCACAATGTAACATTTCTATGATATCTCTCTGTCTCTCTCTGTCTCTATCTCTCCATCTCTCTCTCTCTCTCTCTCTCCTTTCTCTCTCTCTCTCTCTCTTTCTCTCTCTCTCTCTCTCTCTCTATATATATATATATATATATATATACATATATATATATCAGAACTTATGCATTTCCTACTACTGAACATTAGTTTGCTTAGGCTATGTCTGTTTATGTTTCAAAAATAAGGCTGCAATAAATCTTTAATGCCTTAAGCATTTCTCTTTTTTCAAATTTGGTTTAACTTTAGCCTAAGTATTTAGGAGTTAAATTAGTAGGTCATAGATTATCAATATGTTTGAAGTTCTTTACTCATAAGACTTGACCTTTACATGTTGGATTAAGTCAGGTATCTATGAAGTATTTAAGGGCTTATCAGTAATAGGTGGTTTCAAAATATTAGCTAATATGCCTCTAAGTAGCTGTCAAATATTCTTACAGCACACTGTATTTTGCATTTAAAAATCGGCAACTAACTTTTCATACAGAACAAAGACTTTTTTTATGTTATTAGAGATATACAGTAGGTTTTAGAAGATTATTTATAGAGACATTGTAATGAGATCCACTCAGAATAGGATGTGATGAGACCCACTCTTTTTCAATTTTGCTACCAGGGAGCATCAGCTTCCTCAATTACCATATTTCTCATTCTTTGCTAACATTTTTTATACTTCTCTAGCATTTCTCACCCTTCTATAATACTGGGCCTATTTTGTACTTAACGATTACAGTGCTCTTCACTCTGAATTTGTTACATTATTTACCTGTTTTCCCTCTTACAACTGTGAGGATAGAGATGAGGACAATGGACCGTGAGCTGTTCATACTATTTTGTATATGTTTTCCATATAATCTGCTTGACAGCTATATATTCTAGGTATTCAGATTCCCTTTCCACCAAAAAAAAAAAAACTGATGTACACAGTTTCAGTACTTTTGTTCTATAATGATTCTCAGCCATATTATATTCAAGTTGTTATTATAAGTTGCTATAGGCTTTTTTGGAATAAAGAGGATATATGAATAAATAAGGTAAACCAGTATTTTCCACCTCAAAATATCATTGCATTCAGTGCTTGGTACTAAAAACGAGTAGAACATTGAGAGCCAATGGAAATCAGTCATCTCTTCAGCGCATCCTTTGACAAGCAAAGCCCGGGGAGGTGCCCCGAATGACCCGAGGCACGTAGCAGCCTTCAGCTGCACTGCTGTCTTCTCTTCAAACTCAAGTGGAACCATCTTTTGTGACTCACTTCCACTTCCTGTACAAGGATTTTTTTTTTCTTACCTTTTAGCCTCAGGACATATGAACTCCCCAGGAAAGAATGAAAGTGAAATTTAAAAGTACTGATAAAATCAATTTGTGCTATAGTATAACCATACAAATAATAAACATTCAAATTTTATGTGCAAAAATCATTCTTACCGTCTTGCAATATGGTTTATTTTAAATTATCTATTGTTATTGTAATAAGACCTCTACTCTCCAGGCTTATTAGCATTTTTAAGGAGAAAAAAAGCTAACTGAAATTGATAGCTTTTACCATTTAACCTGTTTTTATAATTCAGCCTAAGAAAACAAAAAAGAAATGTAACAAATAAGTAGGTAAAATATTATTAATAGCATTTATTGTATTTCTTATAATTATGTTTTTTTAAAAGGAAAACAGAAATCATGTGAAATATCTAACATAAGAGATTATTTAAATAATGATACACTTCAAAAAACAGTCCTAAAAAACTAATTAAAAATCATGATTCAAATTTATATTTACTGACATGGATAAAGGATAATTCCATTTACCTGAACAAAAAAATATTGCTATACTAATAGTCCTCCCAAAATACCTAGGAAGAAATTCTACAATGCACTCGGAGTTATCTGTATACAAAAAGATTATAAATTAATGACCTTTTTTCCCTATGAATTTCTTTATTATCATCTTGTAATTTATGTAAAGAGAAGGTATTATTTTCTAATCAACAAAAGAATAATAAAGCTACTTTTATTTGAGAAAAATGCAATATGCTTTTAAAAACAATTATTTTTAAAATTATTTTAAAAAATAACTTAATATCAAATCACAATAAACTGCACTTGAAAAATCCCAGTGGTAATCAGAGATTTTTATGAATATTCACAGTACACTAAAAAAGGCAATGAGGCTGTGAATAGAATTAAAAGTTGTGTATGCCATCTTGTGATCCAGTGAGATATATCCCATATTTCTCATGTTTATTTTCCACATCCTTGTAATCTGTGAAAAAATGGATGATGTTGCCATGCCCAGACATTCATATCCTAATCCCTGGGAAAAATGAGCATGTTATTTTACTTGGTAATGAAAAATTAACGTTGCACATAAATTAATGTTGTAGACAGGCTGCCCTTAATTAGAGAGATTATCCTACACTGTCCCTGTGGGAACAATTGCAAGGATCCTATAAATGTGAAAGAGAGAAGCATAATGTCACTGTCAGAGCAGGATAAGAAAGACTAGAACAGACAGTGCAGGCTAAAGATGGCTGTGTTACACAAGCCACGGAATGCAAGCAGCCTCTCTAAGCTCAAAAAGGCAAAGTAAGCAAATGGACCTTCCTCTGAGCCTACAGAAGCAATTTAGCCCGGCCCAAATCTTGATTTTAGCTTACCAAGACCCATTCCTGACTTCTAATTCCCATAACCATACAATAATAAATTTGCGTTGTCTTAAACTACCAAACTAGTGGTGACTTATAATAACAAGCAACCAATACAAGTCCTAATACTTTCATGTGATTTTAAAAATTAAAATAAAGTTTCTGCTTTTTCTTTAATACTAATACATTATGGTCATGTAAAAAAAATGTCCTTGGGCTAATTTTACCCTATTGCCTCTTATTTTACCTGAAAACGCACACTCATGCACATGCACGCACACACACATACATACATGCACAAGCACACACACATTCCTTTTCATTAGTTTATCTTGAATACATTTTTATGTTGTCTTAAGAACTTTCATACATTCCTAGTATCATGGATTCCTACAGAATATATTTACCAATGACACTTCTCTAACCTCTCATCGTTATCTCATCTTCCCAGTTTCTGTGGTACCAACTGTGACCAGAAAGTGATTTCCTGACACCATATTCTCATTGGTTTAAAAACCAGAATTAGAATTAGAGGACATTATAATTTGCATCTCTGGCTACAACCACAAGGGGGTGAGCTGCCCACAGAGTAATGCTTGATCTGAAAGGTGGAACCAGGAACAGAGTGGAGCTTTGGTTCTTAGATTCGTATGAGAACCAGGGGTTCTGACTCGGTATCTACTTACCCAGGTCCACTGTGTTTCCATGTAGCGTCTCAGCCTCGGCTGAGAGCCGCTGCAGAATTCTTGTTCAGAGCAAACTAGGTCATCAAACATCCACAATTTCAGAGCCCAGAACCACATGCATCTTCCTACTCCCAATCTCCTTCTAGACTTTCCCATTCAGACCTTCATATACAAAACAGATGATTGTCCCTTCCCTGAAAAATGATGCTTCTTGGCCACCCTCCTCATAATTCTAAATATTTTAAAGATTCCCTACCAACCTGAATCCCCTGACTCTCTTTAGAAAGAATTTTCTTCCCTCTCCTGCCCCTAAAGCAAAAGAAAACAAATGGACAAATACAAACAAAAGATAAATCTCCAGAACATAATCCACTAGACATGATTATTACAATATTTATGCTGTTCTAAACAATAACTATTATATCTCAATTTGCTTATTTTATACTGTACCTTCAAGTAATTATGTGATTTACCTTTTAATTTTAATAGAAAATTTTATTTCATCATTCTACTATAGAAGGGCAAAGAAGTCTCACAAATAGAGCAGTACTTCATGTCTTTACCACACTGTTCACGAAGGGTGGCATTTTCTAACTGAGCCTATAAATGTGGGTGTTTTTTTTCCCCTCTTTTTCCTACATTGTCCTTGGAAAACTTCAACTGGGAGTAAATTTCTTTAAAATTTTAAGCTTTATTTTCAAATAACTAAAAGCATTCTACAAATGTAGAATATATATATATAGGAAAGATTTATTTATTTCACAAGTGAGGAAGCCAGCAGGAGGGTATGGCTGATTCAAAGAGCATTTGAGAAACACATATACACAGCCTTCCAGAAAAAAGCTGCTGAAACAGGCTGCTAAGTCACTGGAGGAAATGTTAGTCCTACAGAGCAATAAAACCGTAATCACTGGAGTTGTCTATTTATTTGTGTCTGTACTGGAAATTTGCTTCTTTATCACACAAAAATCTATAATAGGCAAATTTCAGAGTTTCATAATCGACAGTAATAAAACAAAGGTACATTCTCCTAGAAAATTAAATAATCCATGGGTAGGCTGGCAATGCTCAGGTGTGACACCAAGAACACAGGCCAACCTCCTACTATTTCCAAGTTTTGAATAATTTTATTACAGGTGACAAATCTCCTTGTTCTCACATCACTCTTACCTCAGGATCTTTTCTGTCCAAATCAGTGTTTTCAATTTTGTATCTTTGATCTGCCTTTCTATTAATAGTGAACTTACCTAATAATTTTTAGTACCATCCATTAACCAGGCCATGTTCTAGATATAGTTGTATAACAGTTTACACTTTACGAAGTGCCTTTGTGTCAATAGTTTCATTTTTCTTTAGAATTTAAGGAGATAGATGATTTGATAAATCTTAAACAAATTCAAAAATTCATTACTGAGTAGCTATATTTTGGACATAAAAAGGTTAATTTTTAATTACTTAATCATCACAATAGCTCAGAAACAAAATACTGTTACAATCTAGGAAATGGAGGCCAGAGAAAATAATTTCTTTGTAGCAAGTAGGCAGATGGTTTTCAAAGTTGTTATACTGTTTACCAGGCATCACTATTTTAAACTATTTTTTTAAAGCATGAAAACTGAACTTGCAATTTAAAGTTTAGGTTTATCTTATTTATAGTTTCAAATGCCAATCTCTACAAAAGCTGAAGAGATGATTCAAGATCATTTGCTAAACAGAATTCTACAACAGGTAATTCTATCAAATTATAATTAGGGTAAGATCCCCCCCACCTTAAATAATTGCTAAACCACTGTTCTTTCCTGACATCCATTATATCTGTACTTTTCTGTGAGATTTACAGCTCAATAAAACATTCTTTTTATCATTTAGATTTTAAATATTGCCAATTCTAAGTTAATTAACCCCTCCAGGTGTCTCCCTTGAGGTTTTTTCTTAGAGTCTCTAGAAAAAGTATTTCCTTTAAAAATTAGAGAGGAAGAAGTATTTTCACAGATAAAATAGATGTCTATTTTACAGATAAAAATAGGTCTCTTTTCTAAAGAAAGAACTAGATTTCTCCAAACAGTGAGATAATCTAACAGTTTATATACACTGAGTGGCAATACGTTAGAATGTGGAAGGCAGCAATAGGGGGGAACGTGAATCCAGCATGAGAACATTGAGGATCACCTGTAATTTTGAGCAAAGAATTTACTCCATCTTATTAACTTTATCTACATGTATATCAGTAGAGAGAGTTGTGAATATAAGCTATATACTACCTGAGAAAGTGGTTGTACCTTTTATAGATGCCAGGTATTATTACACTAAGATGCACATCCCACCCATTTCTTTAAATTTTCCATGCTCTCTGTGTCGAAGGAGACTTACTGCATGCTCCTCCCTCTGTCCGGGATTCTAGCTCCATTTGTGTCTATTCTCTGACTCCTGGCCGTGAGATTCTTTCTCAAGAGCGTTTCCTCTGGAAACTTTCCTCTCTCTCCAGTCCCAGGTTAGATGCTAATATACTGCTCTCTCCTCCTGGCAGAATACTTACTACTCTGCAGTCCACTTGTTCATCTCTACCATGAAAAGTAAGCTGTTTAAGGGAGAGGATTACACCTATGTCGCCATTATTAGACCAGTTCATATGGTATGGTAGAGATTGAATAAATACTTGCAGAATGAATTATAAACTGCAAAACAGCCTATCTCATCACATCTAAACAATGTATTGAACACCTAATACTGCATAAGTACTGTTTATGGAATTTAAATCATAGAGTCCTCACTCCAAGAAACTGAAATATTAACACTTGTGCACAAAAATATGCTTACAGAATAATGAAAGCATGTTTATGAATATGTACAGAAAGCATTACACAGACAAGTAGTATGCACACAGATCAACAGGAAACAAAGTGTTTTGGAGGAAACAGAAAAGCTCGAAGCAGCCTTCCATAACAGCCCTAAACATCAGTATTCAAAACCATCAATTCAAACAGAACACTCCAAACATCACACTGAGGCTACCCTGGCAACCAGACAAATAAGGCCTGGAGACACAAAAGAGGTTTCTGTAGGAAGTGAAGGAGGATGCTCTGTTTATGGTCACTGCTTGGCATTGTTTCCATTGAGTCTTTGTTGCTGAACATAAAGAGATTCATGCTCATCACATAGTCTGTCACGCCACCATTTCTACAGGGCAAATCTGGTACAGTCTCTGTGCTAATGCTGCTTTTTAGCTCCAAACAACTTCTCCAGGAACACCTCTGACTGACCAGAACTCTCTGTTCACCTTGACACCATTGAATTGCTTTGAAATGAGCTATTCTCACTGAGGCAAGTGCTGGAAGCAAATTTATAGTGTATATGATTCACATGTCTTTCACTACTTTAGCAATAGATCTGACTAAATAAAACTATCATAATAGCCTTAAAATGAATAGCCTAAAATGATTAAGAAAAAATGTGACGTTAAAGCTATCCCGTTCTCCAAGGCTTTTGATGAAACAGCCACTTAAATAAACTGATTTGTGTTTTATATTACTATATATTTACACACACATACATCAAACTGTATACATGTTTTTGTGACCTTAAATATAAGAACATGTTAAATTACGCACACACAATTCTCCAAGTACCTATAATTTGGGGCCATCTCTTTGTGCCATAGTCCTTACACAAATGGTCAACCCTACACAAATGCCCCAGGATACTCTGTTTCATAATATTATAGCACAAATATCCTAAAGGAATGAATTATGTTACCAGACTAAAAAAGTGTACAATATAATATTAGAATATCTCTACCAAAGTGAGCTAAAGTTTCCAAAATTACTTTTTAATCACAAATTTGTACTTCAGAAACATCAAACATCCCTATCATTGATTATTGAAGTGGGCCCAACAGTTTCTAAAAGCTTTTCATTCCTTTTCTTGATTCTTTCCTTTCACCTATATGGCATATATTACTGTATGAGAAAAAAATTTGTGAAGTCATCAATTAAAACATCTTGTCCTTGACTGTGCTACCTTAGCAGTTTGTAAATATATCTATAATTCAAAAAAAAAAATCACTGGCACTAAAAAAAAAGGTTTGCAGAACCCACTAGGGCATTAGAACCTACAGAAGAGAGCCTGAAAATCAATACTTTGAACAAATGCCCAAGGTCAGTATTTCTCAAACTTTGATGTGCAAAAAAACATGAGGGGTACTTGTCAAAAATACAGATTTGGATTCAGCAGATCTGCGCTGACACCTAAAAGTCTACGTTTCTAAGTAAGGTACCAGAAGATATCAAAACTAGTGGCTAAAAGACCACACTGAGTAGCATTCTTAGTTAATTACCATCTGACATAATTAGGAAGTAGTGGTCTAGTCATTAATTTTCAAAGCATCAATATTACCTTGCTTAATTAAATACTTCAGGCAAAATTACAATGACTAATAAAAGGAACTAGTTTTTAAAAAGATTTAGGAGGAAGGACTGTCTTTTTAATCTGCTGGATTACAGTTTTATACACCTAGATTAGGCTGGTGATGACAGAATTCACTAAATTCTCATCAGTAGTTCTTCATTCTACAGCTCTCTATAGACTGGTTCTGTATCTACTTTACCTTACAACTTTTCTCTGATTGGTTGATCATTAGGTTCTGTTGTACCTGTTGCTTAATTCTCAAAAGATACCTTTATTTCATTCCTTGGATATCTTCAGTCCACATGTATTGGGTATATACTATGTAGATAGTCCAAGATTAAATGGTGCTAGGAGTCACAATTGTGAATAAGGCACAACTTTCCTTTCAGGGCATGTGCTGTTTAATAGAACCAAGGCATAAACTTGAATGCCTTAATTCAAGGTAGGATGTAACATCATTGCAAGAAAAACACCACTGTTATTGTTACAGGCATTTAGAGGAAAGAAAAAATATTTATGATTATAGTGCCAGGACAGAACACAGATTGACCACATCTGTGTCATAATTACTACACTGTTCTTAAACTTGTAAAACGTATTGGGGCCCAATTGTCAATGTTGCAGGACTCCAACCTTGTCCTGAGGCAACTCAGGAGGTGGCAAAGGTTTTTGTTTAACCTGGTAATCATACTATCAGTTGGAAGTTTAGAAAGGTAAACCTCAAGTTATTTCTCTTTGAGGCTATCTGGTGAGCCTTAGTGGGCACTGAGAGATCAATGTTGAATGAGTACAATTTTCACAGTGTCCACTTAACATTCATTTCACTGTATGACATTGAAGTACTGACATCATTCTTCCAAAAGTTATACATTTTATTTAAATATGTTTTAATTATAAAACTTTTTTCATTTGTTTAGTCTCGTTTTTAGCACATAAGAGAAAACGGATAGGAGACAACATTGTTGGCTTTGTCACTTTCCTTGTCACCGGGACAAAATGTCCAACAACAGCAACTTAGAGGGGGAGAGGCTTATTGTGGCTCATGTTCTTAGTCATAAGTGCCAAGGCAGGAAGGCATAGCAGAAGGGTCTGTCAGAGCAAAGTTGCTCACCTCATGGAAGCCAGGAAGCAAAGAGTCAAGGGAGGAGCCAGAAAGAGACCCGCCTCCTAAAAGCAAGCCAGCTGTCATGCCCACACAGTCCAATCACCTCCAAATACTGTACACTAGGCTTGCTCTACACTAGGCTTTGGGGGCCATTTTAGATCTAAGCCACAACAGTTGTGATGGACTGTGTGAAGATCACATCCAATTTTCCTGATCTATTGAATTAAAGCGATTATAATATTTGATTCTATCTTTAAAAGACTTTAAGAGACTGAAAGTATTTCTAGTATAATTCAAGCTATACAGAATAAATCTAATTTGTATGAACCATTTTGACTTACAATTTTACTTTCATAAGAAGCCTGGAAAGTAATGTTATCCATCCAAAAGAAGCTATCCTAGCAAAGACAAATTATGAAGCAATTTACCAGTTCTATGACTTGGAGGAAAAAACCCTATTTTTTCCTGTATTATACATTTAAAACTGAATAATTCTAAAAATGGACCATTAATAGTTCCATGAAATATTTAATCGTGGGTTTTGTGTGTGAAGCAATGCAATTTTATGGAAGAAAATATATGCAAAAATTTTATTGCAGAAAGGCAAGATGCATAACAAACACCTCAGCAAGATGATGATATATTTTGACAATGATTATTTAAGGCTTGCCTGAATATTGAAATAAAATAGAAGGCATGTGTTTTTTAGAACCAGTGCCCTCATTGCTTTCCCAAATTGACCATCTGTAGAGTTTTCCAAATCACGGACATGTGATAATGTTTTCCTGTGACAGTGATTACATTGCAACTCTGTGTCAAGCAAGCAAACTCACCTGTCGAGAGAATAAAAATATGTAGATAATTCTATCATATTCATACTATGATGGCTAAGCCATCATAATAATGACTGATAAAAAAATGTCATTTGCACTTTGGATTTGGACCTGTGTTACAGATCCATCCATCATCTTTAAAGTGTGATAAAAGTGATACAAAGAGCTCCTCTTGATACTGCAGAACATGAAGAAAAAAATTAGGCTCAGAACACACTGGGTAAGGCACTCAGAAATCTTTGACCCATTCCTGGTAGATGTTCAATGTACATCTGTTAATGGTCTAGTTCTACATAGAATTTATACTAGAAGCAGTTCTTCCAGTTGCTTGTAAGCCAGATCCTCATTCTTCTATATGGGTGTTGTTGATTTGGGCCATCTCTCTGCAAACACACAAGGAACCCTAGTCAGCTAGAAACTGTCTGAATATAAGCAATGATTGGCTTCCAGAAGGATTATCTACCATGCATTAACTCCTTTCTGGGAAAAAAAAAAGATTATAAAGATGTAGGTATAAGCAGGGATTGCCTTGTGGGAGAAATAGAGAATCTGTGGAGATGGAATAATTAGAGAGGATTACTGAATTTCTAACATATATGGAGAGAACCACATTTCCCTCAAAAATGTTCCCTTGGCAAAGGAGTTATTTTTAACTCTTACAAAATTGTAGTAGTATTTGGAGAAAGCATTCTCAATTGCTTTATTTTTAAGGAATAAACATGCTTGGGAAGATATATCACCAAAAAAATAACCTAAATCGCTGTTAGTTACAAGTTTGTAGAGGTCACCTTGCAAAATCAATTAAAAGGGTAAGTAAATTTAGCACAAGCTAGTAATTATTCTTACAATTATGACACACCATTGCCATCATTGGATGTCACTGTAAAGCAACCTTTTAGTAGTTGCTTAAAAGGGCATTAGAGTAAGTAGTTATTTTAGGGAACCATTAATATCCACCCACTGAAAGAACAAAAACAATGATGATATTGTTACATATATGAATTCTTATGGCACACCATCAATATCTCAACTTAAAATAGAAACCATATTCTTTATGTATAAAATGGATGAATAAAAAAAAGCTCTACTAGTAATTTTCAAATTGCTATCAGTCAAATATAAAAGCTTGAAGGAAATTATTTTTCAAATGGGAGATTAGAAAAAAGAATGTTCAAAATTGATGTTAATGGATGTAATATTAAATATGCCACATTGCATATTTGCAATGTAAATTATCAGACTAATATAAGGAATGCATCTGCATCATTTAAAGTTTGTTTCCATGGAGTGAGAAATTTATACTTTTTTTTTACTGTTGGAAATCCATGTGCATCAGACAGTGGTTGACATGGTGGGCATTCACTACTAAGTGAATATAGTTGGCTTACACTTTCTTTTATTCTTCTCATTAGAAAAAGAGGAAATTTCCTTATGTTCTGTCTTACTTTTCTCATTGCTGAGACAAAATAGCCAACACCCAAAGTTAAAGGGTGAAAAGTTTATTGTAGCTCATAGTTTGTAGAGGTTTCAGTTCATAGTTGCCTGACTCCATGGCAGGGTGGCATGGCAGAGGGGCATTGCAGAGAAGAAATAGTTCTTGGCAGGCAGAAGGCAGCAAAGCAGCGAAGTAGCTAAGAAGCAGCAAGCGACAATAGCCCTCTTTCTGTCCCTTATCTTCTCTCTAAACTACCCACCCCTGTCAGGACATCTTTAATCCTAGCATTGTACCTTGAATAAATCTCAGCATCACACACTCTAGATCTAGCCGCCTCTAAAAAGCCCCACCCCTGACTGCATGAGGCTTTAGGGAGACACCTAGATACAAGCCATAAAATGCTCAGAATATTATTTCAAACATATATATAATGCCCTCTTTTTATTGAATTTAAGGTGTGGATTTATGAGGAAACAAAAATGAAAATAGCTTTGAGCAGATTAAGACATATTTATGGAGCTATCGTTAGTGACTTCATATGTCTTTCCTTCATCTCTCTTTTAAAATTCTAGTATCATTTTCAAAACATGTAGATCTTCTCTCTAAGAACATACAGTGTGAGTTAAACCAATTAAATACATTAGACAGATTAGACAATATTTTTATAGACAAATATTAAAGAAGCAGGTAATGGAACCTTTCAAAGTTTGTTTTTTTTATCTTGCTGTTGTTTGACAAAGTGTAATGGACTTTTCCACATTCATGGAAACACTGATTTAGAAAGAAGTCTGCATTATGAGCCAGGCTTATCAATTTGATAAAGCTGAAAGAATTGCCTGCTGGTCAGTAAATTAATGAGTGAACCAACACTTCGGACAACTTGAGGGAAGAAGAAAATATTCTGAGCTATAATTTTCTCACCATTAATAAAAAAAGAGACTGACGCAAGTACTTTATAAAGACTATTTTACTTCTAAAATATCCATACTGCTAAGCTTTTGTCAACATTGCAGTGCACGTTAACTGTGACTCTTTATGAAATTGGTAGTTGTGTCTTGCACACTTAGCACTTACCTAAGATTAACCATTATCTGGATACAAATAAGTACTATGAAATAATTCCCTTTACAATTTAACCATTACCCAGCCACCCTTACAAAAACCATGTGGTTTTCCCGCCTTTCGTATGAGCCATAAAGGGCCTGACTGCTTCCTCCTGCTTGTGCTTTCTGCTAACGCATCCTTCATCATCAATGAGAGTCACAGCAACGAGCAAGGCTGTCTTGCCATGTAGTCACCAAAATGACTGCATTTCGTATTGAACTGCTTCCGTGTGCCAGTCTGGTAGTCAGCTCCTATGTACTGAATATCTATCTACCTTGCTCCAATGAACGTTCTATGCACTATGAGAAATCCAAAAACAAAGGTTCAGTTTTTCAGCAGTATACTACAGGCCTGCAGTTTTTCTTCTCATATTTGGTTCTCTTTATTTTTTAAAGTGTTATTAACATAAATTATGTACAGAGAAATAACAAAGAGAATGTTTCTTTGAGTAATATTCCAAAATTTTTTGAGTAAGAATTTTTAAACTAGATGAGAAAATTATACAACATAAACTCTAGGAACTCTTCCAACTCTAAAATTTTATATTTTTTCTTATTACTCTCTTAAATAGAGAAAAACAGATTTATCAATACACGAAGCTGCTTTCTCACATTTCCATCCTTTGGCGTTTGTTTTATATTAAAATGCCCTCTTATGCTTTCTCTATTTAGTAACCTTCAAGACTCACATCAAGCATCCCATCTAACTGTACCTGAGGCCCAGATAGGTGATTGCTCCTCTGCTGCCATGGCAACATGTGCACACACTTGTATTAAAACACTGTTCATGGATTTTCTTTTTTTTTTTTATTTTTACCAAGAACATGTATTGGTACATTGTATACATAATGATCATAATCAACATGGTTATTTTGTACCTGTACATGATACATCTTGGTTTCCCCCCTCTTCCCCCCTTCCCCTCCCCTCCCTTCCATTCACCCACATGCTTCCTTTTAGCTCTTATAAATCTTTGTGTCCTCATAGACTAAATTTGCATTGAGTGAAATTTTAGAAATATTGATATCTGGTACAAAATATAGTCAGAATCTCCTATCCAGAAGTTAAAACCTGTACAGGACTCTATGCTACCCGGCTGGGTCAATATTCAATGTATCAATATTCTATCTGATTTTATGTCCATTTTAAATTAGTGGCCATTTACTAAGCACCATGAACTTCGACAGCAGCAACTGTGAGTAACAAACTCAATGAGTTAGTATGTATAAGACAAAGAGCCATAGAAATACACATATTTAGTTTTTTGTTCTCAGGAAGAAAAACCAAACAGCAACTATAAGAATGGTTGTTTTGGGCAACCCATTCGGGACCCCTCCTGCCTCTTAGGAGGTACTCCTATTCCCAAATAAAGTTTCCCACTCTTAAAAATAAAAGAAAGAAAGAATGGATGTTTTTTGATCTCTGACAAAACTTCAACCTGATATATATTCAATTTCCAATTGGAAAAAGAAGGAGAAAGAACATAAATGTAGAAACCTTACACATCAGGTTTCAAATTACAGCTTCACCAACTACTAACCATATGATTTAAGGAATATTATTTAAGATCTCTGAAGCTTTGTATTCCTATTAATAAAATAATAATTGTAATCCTTAACTTGCAAGATTGTGCTCAGGATTTAAAGAAGTGAAGCTGATGAAGTAAAATATGTACTCAAACATTAGCTATGCTATTTCTCAAATCACTCTCTTGAAAATTTATTTTGATCTCAGATATTATTTCAAGGCATGAGGGTGTAATTATGGAAACTAAGAAATGTCTATATTAGTTCATTATTTTTCAGAATATGTATATTGATCAAATGCATTTTAAATATTCAGTAGATTTTTCTATTGTAATTTTTATAGCATTAGATAATTGTGTATTGAAATATTTGGGCTTAAAAAATGGAACAGTAATTAAATTCTTATCTATGCTTAATTCATTTCTGAATAAGTCAAAGCACCTTTAGCAATCAAAGAATGTAGAGAAATGTCTCTCCTTGGGGGACTATGCCCTGTCGGGCCAATCTTAGAGTAAGATTTTTTAAGTTAAATTTAAAAGCTCTATATGTTACTGTCTTTACGAAGTAAGTTTCTATTTATTAGAAATTAGTAAAAATGAACAAAAAAATTACAAGATGGTTACCACAAATTGAAAGTCAGTTTCATCGCAGTTGAATTCCTTCATTACCAATACCCAAGGTTTTACGAGGCGGCTGGTCTCTCCTCACCTCACCACATTAAAGCTTTCTCTTCCACTTTTCCACAAAAATTGAGCCCACATGAGTTGTTGGCCAGTAGTTGAATATCCTTACCCTTTGACAGTTTTGAGATGTGACATATTCACTCTTAATTTGTCCCTGGACAAGAAAAATTTACATCACTCCTGCCAGTCTCACTTACGCAGCAATTAAATTATTTATGTTTCCCCAGAAGCTACTGATACTCATACTTGTAAGTTACTTATTTGGTGAGTGCTATCACTTGTAGGCATGAACATAAAAACTTGAATTCCTCCTGAGTTCCTCTCTCTGCCCCAACTATTTACCATCCAATTGATGACTGGATTTTCAACTTTCTACTTCTTGCTCCTACCCCTAAAAATCAAGTGGCAAAAAGGAACCAAGATAGCTACATATAGAGATCAGGGTACCAGAAGAGGGGAGACTGGCATCTCTCTTGAGCTAGACGTTTCCTACGTGGAGAATAATGGTTTCCACTGCCACCATGCCATCAGTATGAAGCTTGATGAGAAAAGTGTACTGGGGAAAATAATGAGTGTATTCCCCAGAGTTTGTGGATAAACATATATGATGAAATACTATCTTTTTTATACCCTTCAGAAATTTGAAGGCCATTATTAACTGAGCACCCAGGAATTGCAGAACAAGGAGAAGAGACACTAATAAGATACATTTTCAACATTTCCTGAGAAAATATATATACCATATAAAGTAGCTGAACTAGAGCCACCTAGAATATTCACTCTTCTGGTGGGTTCTCAGGGTAAAGAGTCGGAAGATGTATGTAACAGATTACCAGGACAGGAATGGGGGAGTGGATGGGGCAAGGGGTATGCTTGGAAGAAGATCTCAAGAGTTTACCACCCAAGTGAGACAATGTGCAGTATCAAGGACTCCGTATGAGATTTCTATAGATCTACCAGTATATACCCAACAAGCCAGTGTTTGAATGTATGTCAAGGCTGAACAACATAAAATTCTCCCTGTAGGTCAAACTAAGATACAGAGCCAGCCCAGATGAAGAAGTCAGATAAATGAAATCATCAGTTAGTGTGGAGTGGAAATACTGTGTCCACATCTCCTTTCAAGTGCTATATTATACTTTACACACTGATGTAGTTATGCCCCATAAATTTTGATTGGTTACATTTTTATCACATTAACAATCTACAGTGTTAAAGAGTAAATTGCTTATATTTTCTTTGGGGTATAATTACATAAATATATACATTTCTCGTAACTCATCAAACTGTACATTTAAATTGGGTGCATTTACTATCATTAAGTTATTCCTCAATAGTTTTTTTTTTTTTTTTAAGTGGACTGAACTATAGGAGACTGGAGAGCTAAAGAGTAATCAAACGAATCAGTCAGGATTCTTTAAAGAAAAAAACAAAATTAATAAAGGGGGATATGTTGCCACTTATTTTAAGAAAAATGGCTCATGGCATTGTGGAGATGATAATTTCAAAAATCTTTCAGGCATGCTGGAGGGCTAGAAATTTAGGCAGGAGTTGATGGTACAGTGTTTCTTGAGGCAAATATGCTTCTCAACTGAAAAACATCAGTTTGTGCTCTAAGGCCTCTGGTAGAATAGGACCCATCCCCATTATCAAAGGTGATCTCTGTAACTTAAAGTCTATTGATTGCAAATGTTAACCACAAATACAACGCACCTTCACAGCAATATCTACACTAGTGTTCGATTAAATAACTGAATACTACAATCTTGCCACATTCACATATCTCATGGCATACACCTGCAATATATGAGCATTGATACTTCTAATTCATGTAAAGCCAAAATATATTCTGTTGCTCCTACTAACAAAAGTCAATTTTAAGTGATCTGCTTTGGAACTATTTTTCTATTTATAGTTTTCTGTAGCTACTGCTTTGAACAGAGTAACATTAAAGATTAATTTCCTTTTCTACTAGTTTACATTCCAAATCATTATAAGGATTGTGGTTTCTTGTGGAAAAGAGAGTCAAATTAATATTTTTATCAGTTACTACTTAATTAAAACACTATAAGCAACTACTTGATAAATAATCAGTGAGAATATAGAACAGTTAAGGAAAACACCAGGCAACTTGACCTAATAGGTATGGAATTCTCCACCACCAACCCCACAATACATGTAACATGTTATTTTCAAGCACACATAGACCCTTCTCTGGGGTAGATTATAGGCCAAGTCATAAGACATCACACTATATTCAGGAGGATTTCACATACAAGGAATGTTATCTGATTACAATGTAATAAAATTACAAATCAGTAACGAAAAGAAACCTGGCAAATTCTCAACTATTAAGAAAATAATATCGTAAATTATGAAATGAATGAGGAAGAAATCACGGGGAAATTTTTAAATATCAAACTAAATATAAACACAATAACTAAATAAAAACAAAGTATATCAAGTACATGGGATGCATTTAAATCCATGTTTAGAGGGAACTATAGCATGTTAAAATGTTATAGTAGAATGGAAAAAACAAAGACCTAAAAGTAATGATCTGGGTTTACCTTTTAAGAAAGTAAAGGAAAAAAGATAAAAACAAATGCAAAAAAGTAGGAAAAAAACTAATAAAAATTAGAGTAAAAATCAATAAGGAAAAAAATCAATGAAATAAAATTTAGTTGTTAAAAAGCACAATTAATAACATCTTACCTAAACTGAACAAGAAAAAGAATGATCCTTAAGTCACTCACCCTCTTATACAAGACAATAGAGGTGTAAATGAGCAGCTGATCTTGTGTTCTAAAAATTTTATGTGAGGCTGTGGAAAGCAACAATACAAAGAAAGTTTCTTCAAATGTGATGATATTAAGGATTACTTAATAGAAAAACAAATGTCTGAATAGCCCTGGAAGATGTTAGAGAGCAATAATTTTTATAGTTAGGAATTTGTCCTATATTCATAAGATCAGTATTTTTGAAAAAAAGGCAAATTCACTTGAGCCAAAAACCATAAAGATGAATTTTCTGGGTTTGACTCTAGATCAAAAATTTCTGTGGAACAGACCAGAAATTTTTAACAGACTAATTTCATGGCTCTAAGAACTCTTTATTTAGAAACAGAGCATCATTCAAGGACTCTGATAAGGTCTATGGTAAAATGAGCTAATTCTTAATCTTCATTCTGGTCTCTGCTATTCTACCCAACCAGTCACTTCTTGGCTATCTTTACCATCCTCCCCATGGTGGGCTCCATAAGCACCAATTAGTTACTGTAGCCTTCAGGAGTCTCTACAACTTCCAACAGGCCATTCTGATCTGCACTGTTTTGGTCTCATTCCAAGGGATCGCAGTCCTTCTAAGCAGGCGCATTAAACCATGCACACAAAGTTCACCACATTCATGCCATTCAGTCTCAGTGTGAACACTGATCTTAGCAAGTACAGTTTGACTCCCTGGCTTGCTACCTAAACATACTACTCTATATTTTCTCTCTCGAAAGGGTCAAAACCTCTTCTCAGTTACATTTTCAGCAGATATCATCCTATCCTTCTAATGAAATTACTTGTCTGTTGATTTTACGTAGTCATACATAAGAAGAGGGAAACAAAAATATTTTATGTGACTACATAAAATGTGAGCTATTTAACAAGAAGACATAAGAAAAAAGAGGAGTGACTTCTATTCGGGGGGGCTAGGAGAAGCAGTTTCACAATGACATCAACTCAGAAAGTGCCTTTCAATCAAAGGATTAAGAGCAGCTATTCAATGCAGAGGGACAAATGTCCCAGAGATGCAAGCACTCAGAACAAAGAGGAAGAGCAAGCTGTGGTAAAAACCCACAGAGAAGGAAGTCTTCAGAGGGATGGATAGCAGCCATTAGAAAAGCAAGGCTCTTCAAGTTTCAGAACTGAATTGAAATTTACAGGAGTTATTATCAAAGGAAGAAGCTATGCACATACAGTTGATGAAGTTTCTCTATTATCTACATGAACTTTGAGCACTTGCTGACAAAAAAAACAGAAATGCCTGCATTAGGATGAGGAAAGGGAATCATTCAAATGCAAACATCTCCGGACTCTGAACAGATGGGATTTAGAAGGGATTCATTGGATGACTAAAAACCAGAACAAGAAAAAAATAGCAGGGCAGAGATATTGCCCTGAGGTGTTCACCAGCTCTTTAGTGAAAATGTACTAAAAATATAACATTGGAAACATATTCTGTATTGATAGGAGTTTGTTGCATATAGCTAATAATCACGCTTAGGTGAACTGCTATATGAATTTATGTTATATGTTCAACAGTGAAGTTTTAGTTATCTGAAGTCCTCTTACTTTCTTCTAAAAGTTCTAATTTAAGATGCTAATGATACATTTCATACTTTTGTGCACTAAACTAACAAAAGCAGTAAGACTGGCCAACAGGAACAGGGACTCAAATCAATAGCCTCGATTGTAAAATGATGTCTTACTGAAGACAGATCTCTGCTGTGGGCCTCAGGTTATATGTTCATATTCACGCAACCTTAAATTCATATCAAACTCATGTATGATAAGATCAACCTCACGGGACTGAGTTTTCCCAGAAAATCTTATTATCATTTCAGCATCTCTGTTGATTAAAGTCCTTGGACCTCTGGATTTTGCTACCTGGTCTCTGGGAAGCTGGAATCTCTTAGTATCTGATCCAGCAGAATACAGGTATGTACAAGAGAGACCAAGGCTCCAATAAGGTGGCCTCAGTGGAGTCCATAATAAATCCTGGCCTTTATCTTTGAAGAAGGCTGGGTTAAGTAGGTGTTAGGGTATTTAGCATGAACAGCACAATCTCCTGGAGGACTTGTTTAACCATAAATTGCTGGGTCCCCTTCAGAGTTTTTGACTCAATAAATCTAAGATTGTCGCTGGAGGTCACCAAAGCAGATGGGGGAACCAAGACTCAACCAACTTATGGGATAGGTTGTGGGTTGCCTGCCTTCCATCATAGAAAAATAATTTTCAGGATGTGTATCAGAGGCATAAGGGAATTTATTCAGGAGAATTTTAAAAGTACACATTCAAAGAAATAGTGTGGTCCCTCAAGGGAGAGGTGCACTATAGTCTAGAGCTGGAATTATTTATGTGGTTTTGGTGAGGGGAAATGTGGAATTTGTGAATCTAGAGAAAGTTTGGGTTGGTTTACAGGAAAAAGCCATGGCCAACCCACAGATAGAAAGATAATGTCTCATTTTAGATGTGAAAGGATGGACCATTTTATAGGAGAAAGTCAGGGCCCAGTCTATTGTGCTTTTTTATTATTTTAAGATAGGTGATCTAAGATGTGTAGACTAAAAATTTTTTTGAAATATTTGAATGTTTCTTTGTCTTAAGGTCAGTTTTCTGATCTTTACTTTATCAACTAATTTATGGGCTTATAGTGTCTTTAAGGGATTTTGGATGTGATGGGCCTGGAAGAAAAGAAATATAAACAAACCTAGGAAGTATAGATATGGGCAACCTTGTATAATTTTGATTGTGTCCTGATGTTACAGTATTCTTAAAAGTATGATTTTTTAAATTATGATTTTCCTTGTCTTTTTTCTACAATTTTATTTCTTCTAATCCACCTCAGGGTGAGGCATGAAGTTCGATTTTTAATAAGCTCTCAGATGATGCAGATGTAGCCCTGGAAGAATCATCATGGTAGGGAGGAGGTGACAGCAACCTAGGCCCAGGAGTTAGGCAGAACTGAGTAAATGTGGGGTGGCATATCAGCCACGTCCAGAACGGACTTGCTTCGTTCATTCAAACATCCGCTAGTTAATTTGACATAAAATAGGTTACTCAAAGATGTATACAAAGTGTGGTCTGAAGAGAAAAAAACACTAACAAGATTCTCCTTTCATCCAAGACACATTTATTGAGTGCCTACTATATAGCAGATGCTGAGCTAGGCACCAGGCATTCAGAAATGAAACATGATCCTTGCTCTTATAAAGAAGATTCTATTTTGAGATGTTTAAAACAATGATTCTTCCAACTCCATAAATCATGTTGCTTCTGGCTTCTGGTTTAATGCCTTCTTTTTATTTCTGAGAAAAGTCAGATGCTGCCTAGAATAAAGAAATCATTGTTATGCTTTAAACATCGAAAAATGTTTCTTGAGGCCATGTCATAACAGTTTTGAAGGCCAGGCTTTGTTTAGGGACAGAATGCTTTGCTAAATTTCAAAGCTTTATTTTTGCATACTAAGAGCAAAAGTTGGAGTTATGAGTGTAAAGCATTATTCAGGGAGAATTTGACGGAAGCACAGCTTCTGACACAGAGGAAGGAAGAGTGTAAATCCCTCTGGCCTTTGGAAGGAAGAAGCAATTCATTCCAGGAAAAAAATTCAAAGGGATAAGACAAAAGTAAGGCTGTTGATTCTCTGAAGTGCAGTGACTTGATGCCCCGAGTATGGGCCCACAGAGCTAACAGGATAAAAATTTCAAGGCAACAGAAGCTCAAGAGCAGCAATAACAACACACAAGCCTTGTGGCCGGAAGGAGTATCCAAAAGCATCTAAGTTGATGCTCTGCTTCCCCCTCCCCATATCCAAATTGTTACGAAAACAGAGTATTATTTGTGGGATGAGGTGTCTAGATGCATGGTCCAGAAATGGTCCCCTCGTCCCCTTCTGCTTGCTCATGGTGTGGCAAAGATTCAGAAATCACCATGCCGTCGTATGGGGGGTGTAGAAGTGCAGGCTGAGAGCTGGAAGAGCTCAAAAGCAGGAGCAAGGGAAAGCCCCTGAGTCCCAAGAGTCAGTCGCACCTGATGAAACTGAAGTAAGAAAACAGGAAGTAGAGAGATATGCTAGAGTTCCCCCAGGAACCACTGCTGAACTTCAGGCATAAATTCATTCAGCCTCAAACACATCACCTGAAGGTGTAGTGGAAGCAGACGCCAACACAACACCCAGCTGAAATAAGCTTTGCTTCAAACAAAGGCCATCAACAATGTCAACAGAGGTCCCTAAGCCCACCACAACTAATGGTGTGCGGTTGAGCACAATTTCTTCTGTCCTCAGATGGCACAAGAGAAAGGAAAGAAAGGGGGACAAGAGAAAACACTTGAAAGACCAGAGCTTACTAAAATGATGTTGCGTTTACCAAATGGAGACTTTTAAATTGGAAGAAACAAGAGTTTATCCAAAAGAGAGTATTTTAAATGAGATGATATTAATTGATTTATCTTCAATGGAAAAGCTTAAAATGTATTGTCTGTGCTGTGGTGGCTATTGCTGATGTATTTCCTGCTTATGACCAGGAACAGAGATTCTAGAAAATTATTAGAAAAAATTTAAAAATAGTTTATTATTATCACCATCATCATCATCATTGGGAGGCGGAGAGATTTCTGAGTTGTTGTGAATAAATTTCAAATCATAATCACAAGGAATTTCTAATGTTCTTGGCTCATGCCTGTGTGTAATCAGACACCATAAAAATGCTCTCTCATTAGTTAGTTGGAGTTCAGGCTCCACTGAGATGGAAACATCCAGGTAACGCTGAGCAGTGGATCCTTGAGTTAAAAACCAAAAGACAGTCCGGAAAGGTGAATGTTCCATGATCCAAGGAGGTGAATAGATAAGTTAGACGATGACGATAATGATGACAGTCATAGAAGGCACATAAGATGACCCAACAATAGCAACTAGAAAAACCACAGTCATCTAGCAAGTCCTAGCACATAGTCCTGGCTCATTTTTGAGCTCTTTATATTGAGAATGGGAGAACAGGGGCTATTAGCAATTTCAAGCCACCCTTCCTCATGCACGTTTGTTTGTCATGGGGCAGTGTGTTTGAAAGAAGGCACAGGTTTGATTTATGGTAGAAGGTAGGTTCCCAAAACCATCTCTTTCTGCATTGTATTTTCCCCAGACAATTCAGTCCTGAATCTTAACCAAGAATCCAGCACCTCCTGGCAACCTGTTCTGTTTCTAACTCGGCATGCTTTGACTGAGAGAAGACCCAGGGACACGCGCAGCCCTCTGTGTCTCGCCCAAGAGGAGCAATGAGTTGTGATGGATCTGCACGGGAGGAAGCAGGAGGATCCCATAGGCCCCTGGACTATAACCATTGTCACCCTGAGGAACGCCCTCCTGCTTTCAGCACAGGCTGAGTATATGGAACTCACAGAGCGCTGGGCCATCTCAGGGTTCCTGAGATAGTGAGTAATATGTAAAAGTCAATAGGCAGGGAAGACACTTCTAGATAATCAGAAATTACCTCCTCAAAGGCTTTCTGCTGATCTCAACTGCCTGGGGAGTTTCAGGAAAGGGACAATAAGATGGAAGAGTAAGGACTATTTTTTTCTGCCAAATATTCCTTATTCCTTTCTTCTGTCTTTCCATCTTGTTGAACTTACAGAAAAATAACTTCTGTAATATTATCCTGCTATAAAAAATTTTCCCAGGGTGTCAACCCAACTGTGGTACAGACTCAAGAAAGAATGCTTGATCTGGGATTGAAGGCATATCTTCTGGACTCAAAAATCTTACATTTCCTTTGTATGTCATGCTTTGTGCCACAAAACGTCACAGAGTCTATTCCCAATTCTATTAGTTATATATAAGAAGAACCATTGGGCTTTTATTTAAAGACTTCTTCATGTGCTTTTCTTTTCTTTCTTTTCTTTTTTTCTTTCCTTTGTCAAAAATTATTGAAATACATCTGGTAAATAATTCTGATTTTGACTCGAGACTTTGAGGATGAAAGCTTATAATATCTGAGAACTGAGGGATGGATGACCTTGCCCAGCTAGTGGTTCAGAGAGAATGGGCTGTGTGTTAAGGAGGTAAAGCTTTGCCTGCGCTAAGCAGCTGGGAAAGGGCTGATGTGAACAACAGGCAATAAAGAGCTATGAAAAGTGACCGAAACAAGACTGTGAATAGGACAGGAACCCTTGAAGAGTATATCAGGTAGGAAGACAGCAGACTGGAACTCAGCAACCCAGGTTCTATCCCAGCCCGCGGGACCCACTTACAGGGTGACTCATTCAAGACAGAACAAGCTCTCCTGCCTCAGTTCCCACATCTGAAAAACAAAGGGAGTGAATTATTTGCCCCCTTTAGTACCTGAAGCCGCATCGAGATTTATCATGCTCTGAGTCCCTAAACTTTAAGTGGTAAGGGTAATATCTTTAGCCAAGTACTGTTTCATTTACAAACTTACAGCACCCTGAGTATCATTAATTAGAAATTTAATTAATGAAAACCATTTTGATTAGAATTATATTTTGGTAAAAACAAATGCATTGTTGACTTTTTCCTTGTCTCAGTTATGCAAAGCTAAGAAAATAAGAGCTGCTAATGCCTTGTCTCCACCATCTGGGCTTGCTGGGAGAATGCCAGTTTTATGTATTATGTCGAATTGCCAGCCCCATCTGAATTTGAAATTTTCAGCCTTCTGTCATCCAGACTGTATCTGCCTGCCTGCCACATACTCCACAAACCAATACAGCATTACTGTCAGGGTGTTTTCAGTTTTTTTGTCTTGGAAAAATATCTGTACCAAAGCACAGATTCAGTCCATAAGGTTCACAACAATCAAAAGAAGTAGGCACAATAAATAATGTATTCCCATAGTAATTTGGAAAATGCAGTAGTATTACTAGTGTCTCTTTGAATCCTCCAGTTTATAGGTCCTAAAAAGCTGAGTTTAATCACTTGTTTCTAAATGTTTTGGATGAATTGTTTCTACTTGTCAACTCACGATAGCCCAGACTTTTGCCTTCCAGCATGATTTCGGTTGCCATAAGCAGGAGCACATCTTCCACAATGGCTGGTCAAAACGTACGATGTGTGTTTAAATTTTTAAAGATGTTATTACAGTAAAAAACATATTGCCATTAATGCTCCTCCAAACACTCACCCTCATTTTGAACACACTGTCCCACTGTTCTTGCCACTTTCTGAAGCAGTCCTGGAAGTTCTCTTTTGTGACTGTCTCTTGAAGTATAATAAAAAGTACAGTGAATACTGCTGCTGAGTACCATCCAGTGGAAGGACAGGCCTGTAAAGATATTGCAGTGTGTCTTCACCCACCTTAATCACCAGATGTGGCACCATGCAACTTCCGGCTCTTCCCTAAAGTCAAAATGACCATGAAAGGTAAATACTCGAACGGTTTCAGGACATCAAGGCAGCCAGAACAGCACAACCAAAGACACTCATGAAAGAAGACTTCCCAAACTGCTTCCGGAAGTGTCAAGAATGATGGGTCTGTTAGAAGCCAGAAGTATTTTGAGGGGGATTCATGGCAATGTGTCTTTTACTGTAATAAACTACCTTTATTTAAACATTCGCCGTATTTCGTGATCACATTTCAGAGCCTAGCCCAGCCACGGACTCTGGTTTAACAGTCCTGTGCCACGTCCGCTTTCCACACCTTCCAGTGTCCAGGCTCTGCTCACCACATACTTGTACCTCGGTGGACTGCCGAATTGGCTGGTGGTAGCAGTGGCTACAGTTAGCAGGTAGTGCCTCCTGAATGTTCACTCTTGGCACCCCTGTAGATGCAGAGGCATCAGTTTTTATTTCTGGATTTCCACTGTCTCCTTCTCCAGCTCAAACTGACTCCTCCTTGTGACCAGTTCTTACATAGTCTTCCATGGCAGATACGACTGATAATCATGATGTCAGCTTCAATGGATTAAGAAATCCCTAGCAGATTAGTAAAGCACAGACTGGAGAATTAACATGGGTCTGTGGATAATTAACATGTAAGCTAACAAACTGAGGGCGAAGACGCACCTTGGATGTGAGTACCACCAACCAATAGGCTTGTAGCCTGGATGAATAAAAAGGGAAAGAAGAAAGGAGTGTTCCCTATTTTAAAAAGCTGCAGTCTTTATAAGCAATTCTTTCCTTTGGTCTCAGTCTCCAGGTCTCTAGTTTCTTCAGCCTTCCAATGCTGACTCTTCAGTCAACTTCCAGGCCTTTGACCTTGAACTTTTGCCATATCCTTGATTCCCTTAGTTCTATGGCTTCCATCTTCTTGGATGAGCATATTTACTGGATCCTCTAGCTCTCCAGTGCTCAGATGGCCATTGCAGACTCTGATTCTGTGAGCCTGTCTAAAAAAAAATCCCTCTTGCATAATTATATTTTCTATAGATTCTGTTCCTCTAGAGGACCCTAACCGATACAGTAAAAAGTTCACTGGGTCCCTAATTATCCATAGCATTTTTAAAAAATCTTAGTTGTTCAGCCTAGTATTCCTTTCATAGGGCTTCTATAACAAATTACCACAAACTGGATGATTTACAACAGAAAATTTTGTCTTCACAATCAAGAGCCGAAGTCTGAGATTAAAGTACATCAGGTCCATGCTTCCTCTAAAGGGCCTAAAGATGAGTCTCCTTTTGTGACATCCAGCTTCTGGAGGATCCAGGTGTCCCTTGAATTGTGGCAGTACAACTCACATCTCTGCTGCCATTTTCATCTGCTGTTATCTTTTTCTCAGTGTGCTCGTCAGATACATGATAGTCCGGGATCATCTTATATTGAGATATTTAATTATGTCTATAAGACTCCATTTCAAAGCAAGGTGAAATTCCAGGATCCAGGATATGGTAGACATAGTTACGGGAGGCAAATACATAAGCTTCTAACAGTGTGCAATGTTTACCCAGAGAAGGAGCTTAAATGTGTACTGATACCTTACATGCCTCTTTCTTTCTCACAGAGTGTGGAGGCAGATGTATTTAGAACCAGTGCTCCTTCCTAACTATTAGACACTGAAGTTAAGTATAAGCCACCTGGAAAATTTCATCCTTATGATGTTTATGTTTTGCTATGAAACTGGCCCTGCCTACAATGTTATTTCTATCTCTCCCTCAAAAGTCTGATAGAAAAATATTTATCTGTCTGAATTGCAAAGAAAAGCATATTTCAAGTTCATTCCTATAAAGTAGTGTGAATCTCTGGGTAGGGGGAGGAGAGAGAGACAGAGAAGCAGACAAGGAGAGAATGCATATGACTGTATTAAGGGCTTGTCGAACCTCTGCACTGACTTCTCCAAGTCTATTCTTTCATCCGTTATGTCCAGTTACCTGTATAATTCATTTCAGAAACTCAGCAGAGAGTAGGTGAGAGTCATATCTGTTTTCTTAGAGACCAATTAATAAGATAAGCTCTGGTTCATGAGCTATAGAACTATCATAATTGATGTGTTTAAGGAATAAAATCAGAAGTCTTTTGTAAAATCTGGTTGCCAATACAAATTTATCTCATCATTTTTCTAAAATGATTTGTGCTCAGAAAGGGAAAAAGTATTGTTCTATATCTATTCTGTGGTCTCTATCCAGCCACTGACTCATTTTTTTTCTTCCTGTCCTTACTCTTACATTAAAGCGAAGTTTGGTCCTGATCAAAAAGATAATTGAGGATCAATAAATAGGACCACAAAAGTGGCTGCCCTAGCCTTGGATCAGAGGTGTTGATACAAAGATGGGGAGAAGGATTGTCACATTGGGTAGCACATCTATTATTTTATGTCTTGAAGTATAGTTGACTTTTACTGAGAACACTCAGAATCTGGAAGCGCGGGATCAGCATGGTAACTAGAGAAACAGACTCTCAAAACTGGGCTCCAGCTGGGAACAGAATTGTGACACAATTCGAACTGCACACTCCTCTCCCTTGTACAGCAGGAATGTGAATGAAGTAGAAACACCGCAGAGGAAAAAATACCCCCGGCCTTGTCTTAAATGCCTACCACTCTGTGTACTATAATATAGCCAGTGACCTGCTGGAGCTGGCTTATACCAGCTTATACATTTTTAAGAAATTTGTGAGCCAATTAAGCACTGTTATTAAAAAAAATTGTATAAACTTGCAATTAAATAAATTATATTAAAAATAAAAGTGATATACATGCAAAACATGTCATTTCCTTATTATCTCATTATGGTTTAGGAATTTGCTGGTCTTAAGATAGTAAGGCCAAGGATTTACTTTATCTCAGGTTTATGGGCTCTTTAATCACCTGACGTGGAGAACAAGCCAATTTTCACATCTCAGACAGACAGAGAAATCCATGAGCATTCTGCAAGAAATATATTTAATTCACCCATAATTTTCTCCTTTGAATACTGTTTCAATTTTCCTATGGGCCTAAATTGAAATATCCAATTTGCTTGGTGTCATAGCATGAGAATGACACACAGTACAAAACAAAAGGATTAAGGGAAGAATGTCAGACAGAAAATCTTCCCTCTATGGGTAACAAGTCTTGGTCACCTTATGCTCCTGCGGTCCCCCTAGAAGCTTCATTATCGTGTAGCTGGCTAGGCATGTAGCACCTGTTCCAATTCCTCTTTGGAAAGAAAATCAAAATTACAAAGCCCTGTTCCTAATAAACTAAATTAGATATTATTTTAAATATGTCCAGTATAATTCATTTCCACCTGAGGGAAATTAACCTACTTCTTTGGATCAAGTTATACTCTCCTAAGAGTAGCCTGCTTACATTATACCATCAAAGACAGAATAGTAACTGGGTCCTCACTGAGTAGTAGACAGATTACAATGAGTAGTGAATATTTATTATTAATACACTTACTGTTATCTAGCTAAACTATAATAGTTTGCGAGTGTTTAATAAAGAAGATGCTATTGGTTGCCAGCCCAAAACCCTTTTCCCAGCTCTCCCTTGCTGGCTGAATCAAGATTACATTTGTGTCTTCACCCTTTTCCACTTGGCAATGTGCCTAGCAATGACCTCATCTCCTTCTCAAAGGTTAATCATATTTAATCCAAATATAGCATGATAATCCCATCCCCTTACTAGTGATTGGTCAGGGTTGGGCATAGGACACATTTGTGGCCAATGAGCAATCTAGGTCAATTAAGAAGGCTTTCTCTATGGGTTAAAAAAGGCACAAGAGAAAATATTGCACTTGTATATTCACTGAACATTCTTATTTCTCCATGAGGTATTTTATATTACAGCAGCTCTGTTGTGGACATGACGGGGGCAGGGGAGGAGGCAAAGCTGGTAAGTTGAGAATACTTGAGGTGCTTAATTACCCAACTCTGGAGCTACCTCATTACAGGATTGTTTATTTAAAATAAGAATCATCTCCATTGTTCATGAAGTAGTTCTCTGTGTGCCGGCCCACAACTTCAGTAACAGCATCGCTTAGAAGTGTGTTAAAAATACAGAACCACAGATGCTACTTCAGAGTTAGAGTCTCAAAGGAACCCAGAAGTCTACAGTATAGCAAAACCTCTCAGTAACTTGGATGCATATTCAAATTTACAAGTCACTGATTTAAGCTATTTGGCAACATTCTAACACTAAGTCTGAAATCTTTTTTGATAGGTAATGAAGAGTTGTGGATTGTTTTCAGTAGAAAACTTTATAAATGACTTTCAGGTAACCAACAGGAACTAGTTCCCAAATTTCAGGTAATGGCTGGTGACTGTAAGAAAATCACTTAATATCTTTTTATCACAGTTACATTTACAATGAAAATGGAGTGATAGTAGCCCATAGACTACACAAGAAAGCTATTAGCATCTCATGATAGAGTCAAATGATATATGCATCAATTATCTCATTTGATCCCTTTATGTTTTCTCTCTTAGCAGAATGTTCTATTATATCTACTATGATTATCTAAACTATCAATTATATGGTAAGGGGTGATAATTACAAAAATATTCTGCCCTCCTGTTTTACTTTAGAAGAAAGGTAAAGTGAAAAACTAGCATGTATTTTCCAAGAAATTTTCAGGCAAAACACTGGAGAAAATTCATAAAACTCTAATAATTAAAACACTGAGTTTAAAAAGATAGGCTTTCAGAGTAAAGGAGGTATGTGAAAATACAGGGTCCAGCTTTACATTTGATCAGACAGAATACACTGAAGTAACATGGGATTCCCTTTTGGTTACTGATGACCAATGCCCTATGAAGAATTCTAGTAAAGTTGATATGTGGATGAAGAATATAATGGACACAATTTAGATGGAAATTGAGCTTTTTCCATTTTTTAATTATTTTTAATTAGATTCAGCTATACAGGACACGAATAGCTATACATTTAGCAATCAAAACCAGCAAGTATGGAGCACAGAATAAGTAATTAATAAAAGATGGAATACATGTAGACTGACCAAACTGTACAGATGGATGATTTGAGGTCTATGAAGATGAAAAGTAGCGGACAAGTGGGCTGTGCTCAATTATAATAAAACCTAACCTTTTCTATAGCTTCTGTGATTTATTCTACTTGTATAAACATAATTATTATATTGCTCTCATACAGGTCAGACGTGATGAAGAGACAATCTACAATCTACTGACTTCTCTCCCAGATTGTCATAATCTGTTCGTCTTTCTTCAATTCAGGGAAGAGAAAATAGTCTGTCTCTGCTTTAGGGGGCTGGCTCTGAAGTTAGATTGTCTGGGTTTCCTTCCTCACAGAATAATATGAGATAATATATGTAAAATGCTTAGGACACACATGGCAGAAGGAAAGTGTTTAAATAATGTTAACTCAAAATTATTAGAGTAGTTTAATCTCTTTGCTCATCATGAGCATGCGTAGAAATCACCAGATCTTTTTCAAAGTATAATCTGTTCAAAACTGAAGATCTAGTCCTCAAGAATTCTTATAAACACCCAGAGAGCACCTGGCTCTTTCACCTCCCACCCTAAAACACACACACACACACACACACACACACACACACACACACACACCTTTCCTTCTTTCATATCATTATTATACTGTTAGTGCCACTGTTCAGAATATTTTCTGGTTAGTTTGTTCATTTTTGTTTTGGTGAGACAGGTCTCACTGTGTAGTCTAGACTGGTCTCAAACTCACAGAGATCCTGCTGCCTCAGCCTCCTGACTTGGAATCACAGGCGTGAACCACCACACTTGGCCATATTCAGGGTTTCTACATGCTTTGAACTGAAGTTTCTCTGGGTCCTACTTTTTCTTTAACATTTATCTTTAGCATTTAGTAGAGTGTTTATAAAATAAAAAAATTATCACATGAATGAGAGAAACATGTACTACTGAGCTACTAGCCCACAATTTGACCTTCATACTATTCTAAGGTATTCATTTGTTTGTTTGTTTGTTTTTGGAGGGGGCACAGAAAAACCTTGTAGAATTTTTTTCCTTTCCTTCTATACTAAGTCCTTTCTTGAGACCTAATCCTGAAGTAGTATTTTCAAGTCAAATATTCATCTTTATGATTCTTACTTCATATTGCCAAATTAGTATCTACAACTGTTGAGTCTATAATACCTCTCACAATACATAAGTGTACTTGTTTACCTTATCAGCAGTGTAAAGATATTTCCATTTTGATAATTTCACAGATGCACTGTGGTTGTGGTTACCAAGTTGGGAGTGAAATTTGTAAGTAGCCGTCTTGGACAGTTGCACAGATTATTTAGCCTTAAACCTGTCTAGCACAATCAGGGCCATTGTTAGATTCAGTTGCCTTATAGCCCTTTGAAATTTAAATTCTTTTCATTACTAGCCACTCATCAAAGATGTCCACATATCCACATGAAGCATATGGACATTGGATTTGAATGGAGTAGAAGCATGAGATAGAAGAAGATATGTTTTGTAGGGTCACTGTAACAAATTACTGCAATTGGGTGACTTACAACAAAAGAAATTTATTCTCCTCTTGTTTTGAATGCATGAAGTCTGAAATCAAAGTATCAGCAGGGCCATATTCCCTCCAAATGCCCCCAAGAAAAATCTTTCCTTGCTTCTCCCAGCTCCTGGTGGCTCCTAGCATACCTTGGCTTGTGGCTGTATAACTCTAATTTATGGCTCCATTTGTAAATGGCACTCTCCCATTCGTCTGTGTCTTTCCTCTGGCTTTCTTTCATAGAGACATTTGCCATTGAATTCAGTACCCACCTAGATAAACAGAGTGATGTCTCGTGAGATTCTTAATCATCTGCAAAGATTCTTTTTCCAAATGATGTCAATTTCACAGGTGTCAGGGGTTAGGATATAGACATCTCATTTGTAGTGCCACCATTCAATCCATGACAACAGAGATGGATGTTAAAGGAGAAAAATAAAGTCAAACAGAGACACCACCTGAACCTGGATATTAGATATTGCGCCATAAGCCTAAGAGTAAGCTGAACTCGGGTTTGTATAACTAAGGTTTAAAGGGGGAAAAGTAAGGGGAAAAAAACAGTTTATGTAGATCTATGTCACTTTTATGAGGTCTAACACATATTTCAAAAAATTATTTTACAACAATAGACAAATAAATGATATCTGAAAAATATGATCTCTCTATCTAGAAGTCATTTGGCTCTTTAAAGACTTGCACCCAAACACAATTTGAATTCTCCCTGGGAGAAAGAAAGATTGCATTAGTCATCCAGTTGGTAGTGGTGGTAGGGAAATACTGAAAAGAAATACGACCTATCAAA